>JAJOOF010016148.1:0-38396 GCA_029582545.1 Solanum lignicaule
TTTTATTTTAATTTTTTTTCCAAAATATATTCATAGCATTGGTAATATTAAGTAAGCAACAATTCAACAGAGTACGACAACCAGAAACGACAGATAACATTCCTAATAAGTCTGCAGCAACAAGCAAAGAGGCACTTCAGCTGTCAAGTTCCTCCGACTTGTCTCTTCCATGAATCCTCAACAATCAGTTCATCGACTCCCCAATCTTCATAACTTATATATATATACTATGATTTATCATAAGTATAATTAGTTTTACTCTAACTTTCTTTTTAGAATGTATTACTTGCAGAATCAGACACTAGTGTCGTTGCATTACTATGGACAATAACAGCCTTCATGAAGAATCCAAAAGCTATGAAAACAGTTCAAGAAGAAATCAGAAAATCAGTAAAGAAAGGCGATATTTTGAATGAAGATGAAATCCAAAATCTTCCCTTTTTCAAAGAAGTGATAAAAGAGTCCTTTAGATTGTATCCATAAGTACAACTTCTAGTTCCAAGAGAATCAATAGAAAAATCCATACTAGAAGGGTATGAAATTCAACTAGGAACTGTAATTTATCTTAATGCATGGGCTATTGCACGAGATACTGAAATATGGAAAAATCCAGAAGAATTTATTCCTGAGAGATTCTTGAATAGTGACATTGATTTCAAATGACAAGACTTTGAGTTTATTCCAATTGGAGCAGGAAGAAGAAAATGCCCAGGGATTACACTAGGAGTTACATCGATGGAACTTGCATTATAAAATCTTCTTTACGCATTTGATTGGGAGTTACCTTGTGGGATGAAAAAAGAGGATATTAAATTCTTGTATGGGTATGGGTTTTGAGCCTATGGCAACGCCATGCATGTGTTGACCCCCGTGGGTGAGTCTTTAGTAGTGGATTAGGTGTTTCGATCTTGGTTAGTTACTATCCAGGAACATGACACCCGGGATGACCATATATTACTAATAATTGCTTGATATGCTTGACTTGTATGTGATTCTGGGCATGGAATGGTTATCCCCCTATCGTGGAGTCTTAGATTGCTTCTCTAAGACTGTTACCTTATCCATGTCTGGTATTCTTCTAGTGGTGTGGCAGGATCCTTTAGTAGCACGCCGGGTGGAGTTATCTCTTTCGTTGGGGATCAAAGGCAAGTGGCTAGTTCATGCCTGTCTTATTTGGCATATGTGCGTGATGTGAGCAAGGAAGTCGCTCCAGTTGAGTTAGTTCAGTCATCCATGACTTTGTAGATGTGTTCCCTACTGACATACATGGCCTACCCCCTAGAGCGTGATATCAATTTCCTTATCGAGCTTGATTCGGGTACTCAACCTATTTCTATTCCTCCATATTGGATGGCTCCTATAGAACTCAAAGAGATCAATGCTCAGTTTCAGGATCTCTTGGGTATGAGTTGGCTCTACCTCCAGTATTCTCAGCTATCCACCTAGTTTTCTATGTTTTGATTCGATAACAATATTTTTGTGATAAGTCGCATGTGCTTCAGTATGATGCAGTAGGGTTGGATGACCATCTGATCTTTGTGGATGAGCCAATTGCCATTATAGCCAAAGATGTGTGGCGCTTGCATTTGACAGCCATTTATGTGGTTAAGATCCATTAAAGGCATTGTCCAGTTGAGTAGGATACCTATGAGATGAGCATGATATGCTGGAGCAGTTTCCTGGCTTGTTTGAGCCTTCAAGTTTCATAGACGAAAGTCCTTTTTTTGTAGTGGATGTTATGATGACCTCTGGGTCATTTTTGTGTTTATGCCTCCTTTTCATTGTTTAGAGTGTTCCTACAGTGACCCAAGTCATTTATGACTTGCTAAGACTAATTGTTCGATCATCTGGTCATTTTGTTTGGTATTTATGTGAGTTTTAGTGTTTGGGAGCTTTTGAACCTTAAACGGTCATATTTGATCAAAAGTTCAAGAAGACTACCTGAGAATCCAATTCTGATGATTATGTTTGCTCTAGAAGGGTCAGTTTAGGCTAGTATCATGGTCGCACAAATCTTGAGACTTTCAGTGCGAGTCTGTGTGACTAGGTATTTTAACTTTGAAGTTAAGGCTTAAATTTGACTTTAGTCAACATTCTGAGTAAACGAGCTTGGATGAGAATTTCGTCAGCGTAGTGAGCTCTGGAATGTTGAGTTTGGTCTAGAACGACCCTTTGTTTATGTCACGACCCAAAGTACACCCTAGACGTGACATGGCATATAAGACCCCGAGAGGCCCTACACAAGCCACTTTACATATGTATATACAACATAATAGAGAAAAACAAGAAATCTCATAAGAAGTAAAGAGTATGACATATAAGCGGAAGGACATCAAAGTCTAAAAAAGCCATTTATTACATCAAAATAGTGGTCGGAACATAACCCGTACACAACATACAATGTCCGAAACTAGCCACGAACAAAGGAAGATGAGTCATCAAACCCTACATCAGTGAAACAACGTAGGCACAAGTATGCTAATTACATGAAATGTAATAAATATGAGGGGAATGAAATAAAACATGAGAAATGATCATAAGGGGACATAATTGGAAACATGATATGCATGATCAAACTAAACATAGTAAAATATTTTAAAAGAGATATCATAAATCATGAACATGGCCAATGCATCTTAAAACATCATGAAAGCTTTATAAAACATTTGAAAGAAACTTAGTTCATTTTGTGGGATATTAACAACTAACCGACATAAACCATATGAGCTATAACATGGAATTCGGTGTTTTTCTCCCACATCGAAAAGAGATGTCATTGATTTCCAAGGCAACAACCTTAAACTTCTAGCTTATGTCGATCCACTAGCTATGTAACTTAAGACAAACCTACATGGGCGCGTAGTTAGAGACAATGAGATTGCTACTAGAAACCCGATCTCTACTAACGGGAGAGACTCCATCCCAATATCCTCTCTATGCGAAGTAAAATCCGAACTGAATAGTTATAAACATAAAAGCAACATCATCCATGGAAAATCACAATTAACATACTAATCCAACCTAGAAATATCATAGAGTAGCTCCTTAAACCATGTGTGAGAAACCTTTCACCATTCATGATTCCTTAAGTATGTGAGGAAACCTTTCACAATTCATGTAACCTTTCACCATTTCATTGATGCTTATCTTAAAGAAACCTACATCATAAATCATATATATGTTCATGAAAACACATTCATATATTCATAAATCTTCTTCAAGTTCATGCAATTATGTTCATAGTAAAAATCATGATTAATGCATGAGTTCACATGAAATTAGTTGAAAAGAATGAATTGAGTCTAAATCATCAAAATAATATCATAATCAATCAATTAAACCCATGAGAATTCAATGAAAACATTAATCAATTTGATTGGAATTGAATTGGAGAATTGAAGAACCTTTGGGGACTCAATGGGTAAATGGAACCCAATGATGAACTCCTTACATACCTTGATTGAAGCCCTAAGTAATAATGAAGAAGTGAGATTTGAACTTTAAGAACCCTAGCTTCCTCTTCCTTGATCTAGAGAGAAGATTTTTGGAGAGAACTTTGGAGAGAATTTAGGAATTTGATTGAATGAGGGAGTTGGGGAGATTTCTAAGGGTAAAGGTTAGTTATAGGGCTTAGATTAAGGGTAAAATTGACGTAGTATGGGTATTGGGTGCATAGGAAAATATCCAAATACCCCTCTAAAATAACTATTGCAGGGGTCCTACAGACCGACCTACATTTCGTATAAACCTCTACGAACCGTACTAGTCGTCCATAGAACTTGAATACGGGACTTAAAATTCTACCTAGTTTCCACGATTACCTTCTACGGTACATTCAGAGTTCCACAAACCATAGGTCCAACCATAGAACCTATGAACCAAAATCCTTCCAAATCTAAAGTCAAGTTCCATGAGACAATTCTACGACCCGTACAACCTTTCGTAGACCCAAAAGTCAAAATTTTATTCTATGTTTGGGACCTCTTCTAAGACCAATTCCTAAGGAACGTAAGTCTTTCTACGGACCATCCTGCTGGTCCATAGGAAAACTTCAGAGATCCAAAAATCAAGGGTCATTTCTACAACTCCTTTCTATGGATCGTAGAATTTTTACGATCCATAAACAGGACACGTAGACTGGACCTGCAGCCTGCAATGCAACCTTTCCTTTTTCTAAGGTGTTATAATATCTCCTCCTTGGTAACATTTATCCTTGAATGGGACTCAAGCTAGCCTGAATAGAGTAGGAGAGAAACTAACAATCCAACATGAATGGAGATTTCATCAAAATGCACATAAACATGGAGAATCACTCCAAGCTAAATCATAACATTAAAAATCAAGTTTTCATTAGCATGCATTCATATGGAAACATGAGAATGACTAAAACACATGAATCTCAAAGATTGAACCATGAGGGATTAATATCTCAACATGGAGTAGGAACGGAGGATACAAAGACATCATATTGGCTTCGGCCTCCCAAGTAGCACCCTTAACTAATTGATTCCTCCAAGGAACCTTCACATCATCAACTTTTTTGTGGACTTGCCGGTCTAAAATCTTAACTAAGACTTCTCCATAGAGAGATTCTCTTTAACTACCAAACCTTCTGAAGGAATAACAGATGTCGGATCTCCAACGAACTTCTTCAATAAAGAGACATGAAATACCAAACGTACCGATGCTAAATCATTAGGCAACTTAAGTTCATAGGAAACCTTGCCAATACACGTCAAAATCTAATATGGTCCCACATACCGAGGACTTAGCTTCCCTTTCTTTCCAAATCTCATTACACCCTTCATGGGTGAAATTTTCAAGTAGACTCAACCACTAACATCAAATTTTATTTCTCTTCTCCTCACATCTGACTAAGACTTGTCGACTTTGATCCATTTTAAACCTTTCGCGAATAAGTCGAACCTTTTCCATAGCTTCATACACCAACTCAGTCCATATCAAAGAAACCTCACTGACTTCAAACTACCCAGTAGGAGACCTACACCTTCTACCAGAGACTCAAACGGTGTCATCCCAATGTTAGAATGATAGATATTATTATTATAAGAAAACTTTATCAAAGGCAAATATTCATCCCAACTACCCTTGAAATCAATTATACAAGCTCTTAACATATCTTCCAAAGTTTCAACGGTACGCTCAGCTTGTCCATCAGTCTGAAGACGAAATGTCATGCTAAGTTTCACTTGAGTACCAAGACCTTTATGAAATGACTTCCAAACCTAAGATGTAAACGGAGTACCTCGATAGCAGATAATGGACAAAGGGATTCCATGCAACTTTACCATTTCTCTAATATAAAACATGGAATAATTCTCTGATGATAATGAAGTCTTAACCGGAAGAAAGTGAGCCAATTTCATCATTCGATCCACAATAATCCAAATTGAAATAAACTATTGATGCGTGTGAAGTAAACTGGTAATGAAGTCCATATTCAAATTCTTCCACTTCCAGGTAGGAATACTAGTGTCTTGAGCTAAACCACCCAGTTTCTGATGCTCAATTTTTACTTGTTGATAATTCAGACATTTAGCCACAAATTTCACAATATCCTTCTTCATTCCATTCCACCAATACACCTCCCTCAAATCACGGTACATCTTGGTGGCTCCCAGGTGAATAGAATACTTAGAACTATGAGCTTTTGTCAGAATATGATTTCTCAACTCATTAACATTCATAACACATAGTCTACCTTGATATCGAAGGACATCATCTCCCCCTTGGGAGAAAGCCTCAATGGCTTTTTCAGAAACCAATTTTTTCAAGTCAACTAATATTGGATCAAGGTCTTGATTAACCATCACATCCGATACAAAAGATGATTCTAAACCATTATGCATAACAATACGACCCTCATAGAATTAACCAACAGAACACCCAATCAGGCCAATCTGTAAACATTGCGGACTAACTCTTTCTTATCATTTTCCACATGAGAAACACTTCACATTGATAACCAACTAAGATCATCCAACACCACATTCGCCTTTCTGGGATGATATAAGACACTCATGTCATAATCATTTATCAACTCAAGCCACCTCCTTTGGTGAAGATTCAAGTCCTTTCGGGTGAACACATATTTCAGACTTTTGTGGTCGGTTAACACATCTACAAGAACACCGTACAAGTAGCATCTCCAAATCTTTTGAGAAAACACCACATCCGCTAACTCCAAATCATTAGTTGGATAAATCTTTTCATGCACTTTCAATTGTCTTGAAGCTTAGGCAATGACTTTCCCATGTTACATCAAAAACAAGCAAGACCAATTCGTGAAGCATCACAATACACCACAAAACCATTGGATCCTTCCAGTAATGTCAAAATAGAAGCCAAAGTTAGTCTATCCTTCAACTCTAGTAAACTCTTCTCACAACTTCTGACCATAAGAACTTTACTTTCTATTGGGTTAATGTAGTCAATGGAGAGGCAAATGAAGAAAACCCTTCCACAAACCTTCTATAATACCCGTACAAACCCAAGAAGCTTCAAATATCCAAAGGGAATAGAGGTCTAGGCCAATTCTTAACCACTTTGATCATCTTAAGATCTACCTCAATACCCTTACCGAAAACAATATGACCAAGAAATTCCATGGATCTCAATCAAAACTCGCATTTACTAAACTTCACAAATAATTGTCACTTATTGAGGACTTGCAACATAATCCTCAAATGATCTGTATACTCATCCTCTTTCCGTGAGTAAATTATGATGTCATAAACACAATCACAAACATATTTAAGTATTCTCTAAAAACTCTATTCATTAAGTCCATGAATGCGGCCAGAGCATTGGTCAACCCAAATGACATTACCAAAAACTCATAATAACCATACCTAGTTTGAAAAGTCGTCTTTGGAATGTCACTTTCCTTCACTCTCAATTGGTGATAACCCGACCGTAGGTCAATCTTGGAGAAGAAACTCGCTCCTTAGAGTTATTTTAAAAAATCATTGATTCTTGGGAGAGGATACCTTGTTCATGCTAAGTGAACCATCCTTCTTACGAACAAACAAAATTGGAGTACCCTACAGAGAGATACTCATTCGGATGAAACCCTTATATAAGAAATCTTTCAATTGCTCATTCAATTCCTTAAGTTATGTCTGAGCCATACAATAAGGAGGGATAAAGATATGTTTCATATATGGGAGAAGGTCAATACCACAGTCTATTCCCATTGCAGGAGGACCACCAGGTAGATCATCTGGAAACACTTTTGGAAACTCATTTACTATGGGGACTAACTCAAGAGTAAGGGTTTCAAAATCTGTATCCCTATTCCGAACAAGATGATAAATACAAACCTTATAATTAATCTTCCTAGCTTTAAGACAAAAAACAAACTGACCCTTAAGTATAAAATTTACCCCTTTCAACTCTAGGACATGCTCAATTGGAAACTGAATCTTAACCACTTAGGTTCTATAATCCACAGAAGTAAGAATAGAGCCAATCCATATCAAGAAACATCGAAATCCAACATATCAAGCTCTACTAGATCAACATGTGTGACTCTATGAGATAAGGAAATGGGATACTTTCTATAGACCCTATTTTCCACAATAGATTCACCAATAGGAGTAGACACAAAAAGGGTCTAACAACACATCTGGAGAAACATCAAACCTCATAGCCATATATGGCATTAAAAAAGACAAAGTAGTACCGGGATCAAGCAAAGCATAAACATCAAGATGAAAAACTTTAACATACCGTTAACAACATCGAGAGAAACTTCTTAATCATGCTGAGTTTAAAGTGCATAGAATCGGTTTTGTTTCAGAGCACTTGAACCCGAACCACTAGGCTGAGCTTGCCTATCATCCTTTCCCTTATCGTTTCTAGATGGACAATCTCTCATGCGATGACCACTTTTACCACAACCAAATGAAATATCTATACCCATCAAGCCTTTCCTGAATGACTCTTTCCACAATTTAGGCATGCATGAACCGACGATCCATTTCCACCACCATTTACTCTTTGAGGCTTAAAGTTATACCCCATTTCTTTGTTGAACATAAAAGTTGGAGCATTGGATAAACCTAGACCAGAAAACCTTTGTCATAGCCTAAGATGACCATGTCCATTGGACCTTGAATGTGAGAAGTCACCATCCACGTTCTTTGCCCTTTTGGCCTCCCTAGATCTTCCTTAAGTTTCTCCTCTTCAATTTATTAACCATGAATCATTAAACGAGAAATGTCTATATCCTTAATAAGTATGACAGTGTGACATTCCTTAACCACCATTTTGGACACTCCTGAAACAAACTTGCTCATCTTTTTCCTATGATCGGTAACAATAGTAGGAGAATATTTTGGACAATTGTGTGAATTTCAAAGGATACTATTTCACACTCATATTTCCTTGATGAAGGTTAATGAACTCAAGTACCTTTTCATCTCTTATCTCAAAGGGAAAGAACCTATAAATATAAGCGATATTAAGTTTCTCCTAATTAGGTGGATCCACATCACCTGCCCTCTATTCCTTCCATTGATTGAACCAAACTTGAGAAACACCCTTAAATGGATAACTGGCAAATTCCGCCTTCTCTATCAATGTCACTTCCATGATGATCAAAACCTTATACACCTCATCAATCAACTCTTGAGGATCTTCCTAAAACTTGGAACCATGAAATAACGGGGGATTCATCCTAATGAAGTCCCTCGTCCTTGTTGCCACCGTACCCATTTTTGGGTTCACTAGATCATTCGCCTCTCTATTGGCTTCAGTCATCATAGCTTGAGACAACACTTGAAAAGGAGCTTCGAAGTCCACATTAGTCACTTGTTCAACCAACGGGTCTACTGGAACTTGAGGAACTTGAGGAGCTTCTTGCTCCATATTACTATTCGCATTCTTCTAACGTATGCTTTTTGAGGGGCCTTATCTTGAAAAGCATCAGATAAGGATTACAAGAGATACATATAGAGTTAAACTCTATCACTCGAAATTAGAGTGGTGAAAAAAGTAGAATTTCTTAAACATCTTATAGCTTCTTATTCATAAATATGGCGCACTTCACACTCATGAACAAGACTCTACTTGACGGGGCTTGTGATACATCCTAAGTCCTTTCTAAACCTTGTGCTCTAAATACCACCTTTGTCACGACCCAAAGTATACCTTAGGTGTAATATGGCGTATAGAACCCCAAAATCCCCTAAACAAACCACTTAGCATGCATCATACAAGATAATATAAATAAATATTGCAAAAGTAGCATTGCATATTCCAAAATAGTTTGACAGAGCAGAAGTCTAACATAGTCTCTAAAAGCCATCTAAAATATCAAAGAAAGTGGTTGGGACGTAACCCAAAAACCACATGCATCATCTGAAATCTAGAAAGACATAAAGCAATTAAAGTGTATTGGTCCTCAAAACTTGAGGACTCACCAACTCTTGAATCCGATAAATAATTAACTAGCCACGAGTGTGAGAAGTTAGACCATCAGACCCAACATTAATGAGACAATGTTGGCACAAGTATGCATTAGTACATGAAATGTACTACGTATAGGGAAATATACATAAATAAAAATGATAAAATGAAGAACTTTAAAAATGTGAGATATGACCAACATTGGAGCATTATAAGGCTTAAAGAAGAAACAACATGTATTTCATAAGATATGATCTACACATTTAAAATATGAGACATAAGAATGTTTTTTCGACAGAAACATATTCATGTTGTGGGATATTAGTGTTAACAAACAATAAGACCATGAGAGCTATATCATGGAATCTGGTATATTCCTCATGTCGAAAGAAGAGGACTCTACTTGCCAAGGTAGAATCCGTACACATCACGTTTTGCTAAAGTAGATACATTAGCTAGGTCATTTAAGAAAATCATACGGGGGCACACATCTAGAGACTAGAGGTTGCTACTAGACACGACCTTATTTGAGCCTTCACCTCAAAGCCCTCTTTGTGCTAAGTCTAAATCCCAATGGAATAGGTAAAAATTAAATATCATTATAATATAGGAAAGGTAATGACCAATACCAATCCACACCCTAAATATGAAAACATTGAATAGCTCCTTAAAATAAAATTCCAACATAGGTGAGAAAACCTTTCACCAATGTGAATTCATATGGGAGAAATGCCTTTCAACACCATGATTATATTTGTATGTGAGTAAACCTTTAACAACAACATTGATACTTTCATCTAAAAGCACTCTATCATCATAAACATCATTTTTCATAAGACATGCATAACTTCCTAAAATTCATAGTTCATAGGTTCATGGCTTCTTCATAGGTTCATAGTAGGAAGTCAAAAATCATGCATGGGTCTATATAATTTAAACTAAATATCATGTAGTTACATTAAATCATGCAATAGAAGGTTGAAATAACAATTTAAATCACAACTGGATGAAACCCATGACAAATTAAAAAGAACCCTAATTTGATCAATTGAATTTGAGATTGAGAAATTGAAAACCTTGGGGACCCCATGGAGGACTGGATTCCATGGGTGAATACCCATATACCTTGCTACTCAAAACCCAAGATGAATGGTGAATTGATGACCTTGGAGTGAACTCTAGCTTCTTCTTCTTCCTTAGCTTGAGAGGGAATTTAGGAGAGCGAATATGTTTGGGTTTTTAGGAAATAGGAGAATGGGTTTTCAGTGGGTAGATTTAGGACTTAAAAACTTTATATACGGCTTAGGGTTGAAGCCAAAACGACATATTATAGGTTTAAAACATTTAAGAAAAGACCCAAAAGCCCCTAAGTTAGACCTACAGACCGTAGATCTTTCTATGGTCCATACTAATCAATGTAGACCAAGTATCGGGACCTAAAACTCACCCAACTTTTGACAGGACCCTTCTACGTCCATACGAACTCCTATGGTCCATAGACTATAACCGTAGAACTCAACTTTTACTCCAAAATTTCACTAGGTCTGGGACCAACCTAGGATACCCATATACGACTCGTAGGCCATTTGATAGATTGTACTGTTCAACCTTAGGATGGTGTACTAGGACTTGATTTTCAAAAAAAATATTCTCATATCTACGAGACTGATCTAAGACCCATAGAAATTTCATGAACCGTAGACTGGTCTCGCAGACCTAAACCAAAAGTGAAAATTCATGCAACATATTCCCTGTCACGCCCCGAGGCTTCCCCTGGACATAAACACGGGACCTAATATCATGAGTGATCCCAAGTTAACCCTGAGCTAACATATCATAAGCATACTAAAGGATTAACTAATAAATATACTATGCAGAAGCTTAAACAGTGATAACTAAAAGTGGAAAATACCCGATACTGATCTGAATATATAAAAGACTTTGAGTTTAATAACAACTAGAGGATCAAACTCAAAACTAAAAATGAATATATTACTATGTCTGAAAAAGCCTCTAACTAACTAAAGTTGTTGGGACATGCCCCAACTAAATCTAGAAAAACTGAAAACTGAATAAAAAGACTAAAGTGTAAAACATTTCTATTGTCCTAGAAGTATGAGGATTCACCACTGAAGCTGTTGAACTGGAGATCGGGAACCTATCTATGTGTAATCTGGATGCTGAGACCTGAATTCACATCATGAAAAGATGTAGCGCATAGTATGCGTCAGTACTTGAAATGTATTGAGCATGCATGATATAGAGTATAGCTAAATAAAATACATAACTGAACAAAGCATACTCAACTATAACATAATCTGAACTAAATTTAAATGCTGAAATATACTGAAGGTTGAGCTAAATGCAATGGCCAAGTACTAATCCTGAACATGACATACTGAGACTGAATGCTGAAATATAACTGAAGACCCGGTCAAGTGCACTAAAGTCTGACTATGGGAGCTACTATTAACCGACATAAACCACGTGAGCTAAATGTGGAGTACGATGTATATTCCATATCGAGAGGACCCAATATACCTTGCAAGGGGTATAAAGGCATGATTGTTCGATGTATACACCCCATCGATATGACCTAATATACCTTGCCAGGGGTATAAAGGCATGAATGTCGTGATCACTAAAGATGACGCCCAATAGAGGGGATTGATAAACCTACATGGGCACGTAGTTATGGGACTATAAGGGGACGTTGAACCCTAGTCCAACTCGGTCTAACCCTATACCCAACAAGAATGTGTATGACACAACAAAACTGAAATACAAGATAGCTCAATGTTCTGACATGCAAATCTGAGAATGCAACATTTAAATACTGACAATGAAACATTCTTAACTAGAGCATGTATATCTGTTTAAACTGACCTAGCAAGTGTAATTCATAAACTAAATGAATCTACACAACTAGGGTTTTGAGTTTCATGCAAGGAACTGAGCAATGATTCCACAAAAACATGATAATCTGATTAGGAATACTCTAACAACTAAATCACAACTAATATCTAATGTTTTAGAAACCGTAGGTCTAAACAAGATATAGGAATCAAGATTCTGACAGAATTATAAGGACCTAGTGGATGAAAAGAATCCACTGGTGAAATCCCACATACTTGGTGACGAAATCTATAGAGAAATCCTTCGCTTTAGGGGCTGAAACTTTGAAGAACACTTTTGCTTGTTATTGGTAGTTTTGGTCGACTTTTCCTCTTCTTTTTACCCCAAGTTTGGATGATTTTAGGTGAATGATGGTTATGGGTAAGTCTGACTAAGTTATTAGGCTTAGAGTGAGTAAAACGACGTAGTTTAGGCATAAAATAACGAAGTTTAAGTGCCCAACGCATGGGAAAAGACCTAAATGACCCTAACTTAAAAGCTGTCGAAGACCACCCACGGAGAGACCTACTGGCCGTAGGCCGACCTACCAACCATAGGTGGGGTCGTCGGTCAAGTCTGCCTAATAGGGGATCACTAAAACGAGCATAACTTTTTAGTCAGATATGAGATTTTAGCAAACTCGGTAGTGTTGGAAAGAGGATTCAATTATATATCATTTGGTAGGTCGTGGGCCACCTAATTCCTTTTGTGCTAAGGGTTATGACCATTTGGAGTTGACCCAATGAAAATTTCTCTCTAACTGGATGCTGACCCTCACCTACAGTCAAACCTACAGTCCGTAGGTCCAACCATAAACCGTACTGGTCAACTATGGGTGGGATCAGAGACCATAAATATTTGGTCCTCAATGAGGGAACCCACCTACGGACCGTGTGTCAGACCACGGAATTTCGATGGCTTTTGTGGTTCTTGCACTAGGTCTGGAAAATTACATTTTTTTTTATATTTTCTCAATTCTGAGGTGTTACAATATCTCCCCCTTGGGAACATTCGTCCTCGAATGAAGTCTAAACAAGATGAGCATGGAGGGAAGGAACTGCAATCCCTACCACTAAGTACTACAAACTGATATCTAACTAAACTGAGTTCCAAGGACATGAAAATATGCTAAAAATGCAAGAACAACCAAAGGAGCTAGGTACTAAGAATGAATTTACCCAAGAGTAAACTGAGAGACTGGAGAGGAAACTATTATCTCAAGTTGAAATGGAATCAGATGGAAAGAGATGAAGATACTTGGCCTTCATGGCTGCTTCAACTACTTATCCATCTTAGGAACACATAAGCGACCATCTCCCTCTTGGTAGAAAACCTCTACTTTGTGTTGTTGAACTGCACTTTCTAACTGATATAATATAGGAACACTGTCCTATTTTCCCTTAACCTCCGCTACTAATGAAGGTGTTGATCTATTCTGGACTATCACACCACCATCTGATGTGTCCATAAGACTAACTCCTAAGCGAGCAAGCCGATGAACATCTTTTGCTAATTCCTTCTCTATTTTCTCAACATATGCTACACCACCCTCTATATCACCTTTATAGCCTTAAGGTAAGAGATAATTCGACCTATAGGCACTGAGCTACTACCCTTCCATTTTAAGACTAGCTCGTTGGAAACTGAAACCAAACGATCCTAGTTCTACAATCGATTGAGGCATAACATGAATGTAACCAATCCATGCCTAGAATGATATCGAAATCTACCATTTCTATCTCTACAAGGTCTGTTGATGTGACTTTCTGAGAGATTGTGATAGTGTAATTTCAGTATACACGTGTACCTATAACTGGGCCACCAACTGGAGTAAAGACTGAGAAGGGTTCTGAAACAGTTTCTGGACTAACACCAAGTTTACTGCGGTATTGGGAGTTACAAAAGACAGTGTAGCCCATGTTACCTTTCCACTGAGTGAACCATATGTGAGCCACATCCTTAAGGTGGTAGGATGCGAATTCCTCCCTATCACTACCAGTCATTTACATCAATCCAAAGAATTTCTTGACCTCATCAATGAAATTTTGTGGGTCCTCACCAACTTGCAACCCTAAAAACTCAGGCGGATTCATCCGAACGAAATCTTAGACCCTAGCTACCACTGATCTAACATTACTATTAGTAGGGACTGGAACTTTCTTATTGTTCTGGTTGGCTACAATCTGAGCCAAAAGTTGGATCGCATTTTGAAACTCTGCATTTGAAACCTCATGGTCTTGGACTGGAGAAAATGTGTTAGCATTGCGTGCATTAGTGTTCCATGGGTAAGCTCTACGAGAAGTCATGATCTGAAATGCATAATGTTGAATTGGAAACGAGAAGTTGGATCATACCTTACGCATGATAAGAGTAGCAAAGAAAGTGAAGTTTTCCTAAAACACTTCGTAGCCTCCGTCTCATTAGATGTGATACACTTCACACCCATGAAATGGACTCTACTTAGTGCAACTTTCAGACATTCTAGGAATCTTAAACCTACTGATCTGATACCAAGTTTGTCATGCACTGAGGCTACCCCTAGACGTAAACACGGGACCTAGGATCACGAGTGACCCCAAGTTAACCCTGAGCTGACATATCATAAGCATACTAAAAGATCACTGGATAAATATACTATGCAGAAGCTTAAACAGTGATAACTAAAAGTCCGGAATACCCAATACTAATCTGAATATATAAAAGACTATGAGTTTAATAACAACTGGAGGATCAAACTAAAAACTAAAATTGAATTTAGCACTATGTTTGAGAAAGCCTCTAACTGACTAAATTTGTTGGGACATGCCTCCAGCTAACTCTAGCAAAACTGAAAACTGAATAAAAAGACAAAAGTGCAAAGCATGTCTATTGTCCTCGAAGTATGAGGACTAACCACTGAAGCTGCTGAACTGGAGATCATGAACCGATCTATGCGTGATCTGGATGCTGAGTACCTGAACCTACGTCATGAAAGGATGTAGCGCAGAGTATGCGTCAGTACTTGGAATGTACTGAGCATGCAGGATATAGAGTATAGGAGCAGTCGGCGCTTCGTCGAATAGTTTCGCGAAGTAGTACTATACTGCCCAATGGTCTAGAACGTGAAGATGTTAAAGGCAAGCAATAAACGTCAATGAGATAGAAGAAGGGCGAGTCGCCGAGTCATTCGGTGAACTCGACTAACCTCGCCGAACTATCCTCCAGCACTAATTTTTGATGGCTATAAATACTAAAATTCTTATTAATTTTTATAATTCCGAACCATTATTATAGTTTTCACAATAGAATAGTACTTTTTAGATATTTTCTCTCAAGTTTGGAGAGGGTTGTGTGGGAGATTTGAAGAGAGAAGGATTTTAACTTCCCCAAGTTAGAAGTGGGTCTTCTCCATTCTTTTTCCTTTTGTTGAATCAAGGTTTAATTTCTTACACCCATTTGATTTTAGTATCAGTTTAGGTGTATTTTGTTATTTCTTGATGTGTGGCTAAAAACCCCCATTCTTGGGGTGTGATTTAGCAAATATGTGTTGAAATTGTTGTTGGGTCTTGCTTGCTGATAGGTTAGAAGTATTTTAATGGTGATTTCACCTAGTGGTTGTGGTTTAGTTTAATGGATTTTTAGTTGCAAATACAAAACCACCCATGTGTTTTCGGCTTACCTGAGAGGGAGGTCGCGAAACTAAAACCACTAGACTAATGACCTAAGGAGAGGGTCGACATGAGGTTCTGCCCAAGAGGGTGAGCCCTAGTCCCATATCCTAACATTCAGCTTGAGAAAGTGAGTGGGGTAAGGCGTAGGCTGGTCTTCATGCGGCAAATAGGTGTCCGAGAGGAACCCATTTGAAATGGGGTAATTTCCCGAGAAGGAAATTATTTCCATCTAAAGCTTAGCCTAGTCACTATTATCTTGCAAATTTCCTATTGAAAGCATGTACCCAACGATTTATCTCAAATTGTGTTGCGGTCACACCCCAAGAACATTTCCCCATACTTGATTTTCTTGTTAATTTTTGCTGTTTTTACAACTTGTGACAAAATCCCCAATCAATATTTGACATTTTTGTGTCGCCCCTGTTAATTTACTATGTTTTTAATTGTTAATGTCTTTAGCTACGACTAGTTAGAGCTTAATTTTATTTTTCTATAACTTTCCAAAACCACTCCCTTGGGACACGACCCCAACCTTTAGTTGTTACTATACTATCAACTATCATAGACACTCGAACCGTAGGTTAGTGTCATTGGTCACGATAAGCATTAAAATGGCACCGCTGCCGGGGAGTGGTGTTATTTGAGAATTTTTAGATTAATATAATTTTTGTTTTTCTTTGTTTTGAGTATTTTTGTGCCACAGCATGACACATAAGTGCAAATGGGGAGAATAGTTGTCAAGCGGGCCACTCAAGGGGTGGTGTTTTTCATCGAGATTACATCGATGATGCTAATAGTGTTTATAACTCTACTGACGTGGGTGAGATGGGTAAAATTTGCATGCCACAAGCTGACGGAAAAGTAGGAATTCCTCCTGGCATCTGTACTCACAAGATTCAGCTCGACAGTGAATGTAAACCTAGTGTGGAACATTAACGGAGATTAAACCCTCCAATGCAAGAGGTGGTAATTTTTGCCACCAATCTGCTTAAAAGGCAGGTGAAATTGCTCATTGAAATACTGCGGAAGCAGATTTGATTAATTTCACCTGCTTTTTTACCACCTCTTGCATTGGAGGGTTCAATCTCCGTTGATTTTCCACACTAGGTTTACATTCACTGTCGAACCAAATCTTGGGAATACAGATGCCAGAGGAATTCCTACTTTTTCGTCAGCTTGTGGCATGCAAATGTCACCCATCTCGCCCACGTCAGCAGAGTTATAAACACTATTAGCATCGTTGATGTCATCTCGATGAAAAAGACCACCCCTTGAGTGGCCTGCTTGACAACTATTCTCCCCATTTGCACTCATATGTCCTGTTGTGGCACACAAATACTCAAAACAAAGAAGAACAAAAATTATATTAATCTAAAAATTCTCAAATAACACCACTCCCTGGCAGCGGCGTCATTTTGATGCTTATCGTGACCAATGACACTAACCTATGGTTCGAGTGTCTATGATCATCGATAGTATAGTAACCAACTAAAGGTTGGAGTCGTATCCCAAGGGAGTGGTTTTGAGAAGTGATAGAAAAATAAAATTAAGCTCTAACTAGTTGTAGCTAAAGACATTAACAATTAAAAACATAGTAAATTAAACAGGGCGACACAAAAGTATCAAATATTGATTGGGGATTTTATCACAAGTAGTAAAAACAACAAAAATTAACAAGAAAATCAAGTATGGGGAAATGTTCTTGGAGTGTGACCGCAATACAAGTTGAGATAAATTGTTGGGTATATGCTTTCAATAGGAAATTTGCAAGATAATAGTGACTAGGCTAAGCTTTAGATGGAAATAAGTTCCCTCTAGGGCAATTACCCAGTTTCAAATGGGTTCCTCTCGGACACCTATTTGCCACATGAAGACTAGCCTACGCCTTACCCCACTCACTCTCTCGATCTGAGTGTTAGGATATGGGACTAGGGCTCACCCTCTCGGGATGAACCTCATTTCGACCCACTCCTTAGGCTATCAGTCTAGTGGTCTTGGTTTCACGACCTCCTTCTCGGGAAACTCGAAAACAGATGGGTGGTTTTGTATTTGGAACTACAAACCCATTAAATTAAACCACAACCACTAGGTTAAATCACCATTAAAATACATCAGCAAGCAAGACCCAAAAACAATATCAACACATATTTGCTAAATCACACCCATGAATGGGGTTTTTTAGCCACACATCATGAAATAAAAATATAAACCTAAAATGATACTAAAATCAAATGGGTATAAGAAATTAAGCCTTGATTCAAGAAAAGGAAGAAGAATGGAGAAGATCCACATCCAACTTGGGGAAGATGAAATCCTTCTCTCTTCAAGTCTCCCACAAAACCCTCTCCACACTTTAAAGAAAATATCTAAAAAGTACTATTCTATTGTGAAAGGTATAATAATGGTTCGGAACATATAAAAATTAATAGGAAGTTTAGTATTTATAGCCATCAGAAATTTGTGCTGGCGGATAGTTCGGTGAGGTTAGTCGAGTTTGCCGAATGACTCGGCGACTCACCCTTCTTCTGTCTCATCACCGTTTAGTGCTTACCCTCAGCATCTTCACGTTATGGACCATTGGGCGGTATAGTACTGCTTCACGGAACTATTCAACGAAGCGCCGAATGCTCCTTTCAACGCTTTTTTTATCTTCTTCCTTCAGGGCTTCGCATACTGGAACAAAGGGCGGAGTCTGTCCTTTCGGCGAATCGCCAAAGGTGCTTAGTGATGCTCAGGCTTCAGTTTCTTCATTCTTTTCAGCCTCTGTGTTCCTTTTTTTGCGCCTAAGTGTCCATGCTTCCACTAAAACTTCAAATACATTAAACTTAAGAGTTTTCATCAAATATTGAGACAAAATAAGCATTCGAGGACACTATTTCTATCAAAATAAAGCCCTAAATTAGTCCAATTTGTGGACTCATCATGTATACACCCCATCGATAGGACCCAATATAACTTTCCATGGGTATAAATGCACGAATGACGTGATCACTAAAGCTGAAGCCCAATAAAAGGGATTGATAAACTTACAAGGGCACGTAGTTCTGGGACTATGAGGGTACGCTAAACCTTAGTACAACTCGGTCAAAGCCTACTCCCAACCGGAATGTGTATGACACAACAAAACTAAAATACTAGATAGCTCAATGTTCTGACATGCAAATCTGAGAATGCAATATTTAAATACCGACATTGAAACTGTAACACCTCGACAACCAAACCAAGAAAAAAATTGCAAAAAATTTACATGTAGTAGTGAACCACGGCAGGGTTCACGGACCGTGAAAGGGTCCACGGTCCGTTGACCTGCCCATGGTCCACACTTGGACTCCACCAGGCCGAGGAGTCAGACCACGGGCACCTTCATGGGCTGTGGTCTTGACAACGGATAGTGGTGGTGTCCGTAAAGAGTGAGGCAGTAGCCTCCCCAAGCCTAGCCCTCAAACCCCTAAGCCTAAGTGAGGACCACGAGGACCTTCAGGTCTGTGGTCTTCCACATGGGTCGTAGTGGCGTTCGTGAAGGCCATCGAGTAGGCCATCGAGTAGGCCCTCTAGTCTTGCCTGAGACAACCCTCGCTCAAGTAAGGATCACAGGGACCTTCATGGTCCATGGTCCTCACAACGGGTCGTTGGGGCGTCCGTGAAGGTTGGACCAGTGAGCCCCATAGCCAGCCCCCTCCAGACCACAGTCCAAGTGAAGACCACAGGCACCTTTACGGTCCGTGGTTCTTCACACGAGCCGTGGTAGTGCCCGTGATCTCATACCCTTAGACCTACAGTGTAAGTGAAGACCACGACCTACTTCACTGTTCGTGGTCCCTTTCACGATCTGTGAAGGTGGTCGTGGTCAGCCCATCAGGTTTTTAAGTAAAGGTATTTTGGTCTTTTCCTTTTTGTGGGATTTCTAAACTACATCGTTTTAACCTTAAATTATGTGGCTTTAGTCAGTTTAAGCCTAGAAACATAATTAGAACTTACCTAAGTCAAATCATTAATCAAAACCTAGAAAATTAGAAGCAAGAAAGGTGAAAAAGTCGACCAACCCTAGTTCAAGAACGCAACAAGTTTTGAGCAGTTTCATCCCCAAAATCGAAAGATTTGTCAGTGGAATTCGTCACCAGGTATGTGGGATTTCACTAATGGGTTCCTTTCACCCATTAGGTCTCTAGTTTTTAGTCAGATTCTTGATTCCCTTGATACTACCTACACCTAGGATTTCTTGCATGTTAGAATTATTGGGTTTTAGCTGTTAGAAGATCCAAATCAGATTTGTATGTTATTACTCAGTTTATTGCATGAATTTCAGAACCCTAGCTATAAAGTTCTTTAGTTCTTGAATTACAAATGCTAGGCTAGATATTTCAGTTATTTCAAATATACATGCTCCAGTTTTAAATGTGACACTATCAGTTATTAATGTGCATTCCAGGTCTGCATGTCATTTTGAGCTATCCAGTATATTATAGAAATTCAGTCATAATATGTTAATAACTTAATCTATCGGGAGTAGCATAATACCGAGTTGGACTAGGGTTCAGCATACCCAAATAGTCTCAGAATTGCTAACCACGTAGGTTGTAAGTCCCCTTTGTGGGCATCATTTCAGTGATCACGCCAGCATCTCTCCATACCTCTGGCAGGGTGTATTGGGTCCTCTCGATGGGGAGTATACATTGGATTCCACATTTAGCCATGTGGTTTTATTATCAGTTATTAGTAGCTCCCACAGTTCAGTCAGACTCTATTGCATTGACTATTTTCAGTACAATCAATATTAAGTCTCAACATGTCATAAATTGGTCATTGCATTCAGCTAGCTCAGTCTTCAGTAGCTATATCATGTTCAGATTATGCACTTGCTTTATTGCTTGTTCATTTATGTGTTTATTTCAGATTTACTCTATCATGCATGCTCAATACCTTTCAAGTACTGACGCATATATTGCGCTACATTTTCTCGTGATGTAGGATCAGGTCCCTAGCAGTCAGATCATGCATAGATAGGTTCCCGTTCTCTAGTTCAGCAGCATCAGTGGTGAGTCCTCATTTTTCTAGGACAACAGTCATGCTGTCATTTCAGTATTTCAGTCTTTTAGTTTTAGTTTTGCTAGATCTAGTTGGGGCATGTCTCGACATTTCTAGGCAGTTAGAGGCTATTTTAGACATAGTTAGATTCAGCTTAGTATTTGAGTTTGATATTTCTCTTGTATTAAACTCTTAGATTCCATATATTCAGTTATAGAATGGGTATTCCCTATCACTTTCCTTTTCATGATTTATACGTTTCCGCTTCAGTTTTATTATTCAATTTATCTCTAGTATGCTTATGATTATTCCAGCAGGGTTAGCTTGGGGTTACTCGAGATCTTAGGTCCCGTATCCGCGTCTCGGGGGTAGATCGGGGCGTGACAAACTTGGTATCATAGCATTAGTTTAAGTGTCCTAGGATGTCTGAAAAGCCGCACTAAGTGGACTATTTTTCATGTGTGTGAAGTGCACCATATCTAATGAGAAGGAGGCTACAAGGTGTTTTAGGAAAAATCTTCATTTTCTTGTTACTCTTATCGTGCGTAAGGTATGATCTAATTCCATTCTAACTCAATGTTCTACGCTTCAATGATCACGCCTCCTCGTAGAGCTAACGCCATGAATACGAATGCCAGGAATGCTAACACAACTCCTCTAGTCCTAGACCAAGAAGTGTCGAATGCAGAGTTCAGGAATGCCATTCAGATGTTCGCTCAGATTGTGGCCAACCATAATAACCAGCGGGCTCCTGTTCCAATAAATGCTAATGCTGGGTCAGCGGCAGCCAGAGTGCGAGACTTTGTTAGGATGAATCCGCCAGAGTTCTTAGGATCGCAGGTTGGAGAAGATCCCCAAAACTTCATTGATGAGGTCAAGAAGATCTTTGAAGTGATGCAAGTAACTGGGAATGATTGGGTTGAGTTAGCATCTTACTAACTTAAGGATGTAGCTCATATCTGGTATACTTAGTGGAAGGAAAACAGAGGTACAGATGCAACTCCTATCTCTTAGGATTGCTTTAGTGAGACCTTTCTAGATAGGTTTTTCCCAAGGGAGGCAAAATCCCAAGAATTTATGAGCTTGAGACAAGGCAACATGACGGTCCAAGAGTATGGGATCAAGTTTTCCCAACTCTCTAGGCATGCTCCTCACATGGTTGTTGATTCCAGGACTCAGATAAATAGAGTGTCAGACTTGGTGAAAATAGAGTGCAGGAATGCTATGTTGTTGGGAGATATGAACATCTCTAGGCTCATGACTCATGCCCAGCAGGTTGAGGGTGATAAGCTTAGGGAACAGGCTAAGGAGAGTAAGAAAGCCAGGATAGGTAACTATGATTATTCCCAACAGAAATCGGGTAGTGGAAATTGCTCACAGTATCAGCATAAGTCTTTGACTCTAGCCCCTTCATCAGCTAGTGTTCTATCCTCCAAGTTTCGTAATGATCAGAAAGGTAGGGCATCAGGCTCTCTAAGTCTCAGGGAAGTGTTTCAGGCACCATAACCTACCCAACTTACCCGAAATGTAGTAAGAACCATCCGAGCGAGTGCCTTGCAGGAAAGGAAGGATGTTTTGGGTGTGGTCAGTCTGGTCACAGGTTGAAGGATTGTCCTTCTAGACAGGGTCAAAGAGGTAATAATGTTAGAGCTCAGTCTACAACTTCAGCAGCGCTAGCAGGTCGCCCGACTCAACAGGGTAACTCATCTGGTACAGGTGGCGGACAACGCCAGAACAGGTTGTATGCTCTTCAGGCTCGCCAAGATCAGGAAGATTCTCTTAATGTAGTCACTGGTACGTTACGAGTCTTTGATCTTGATGTTTATGCATTGTTAGATCCAGGGGCTACTTTGTCTTTTGTAACTCCTTACATAGCAGTCCAATTCAGTGTTAGTCCAGAAACTCTCTCAGAACCTTTCTCAGTCTCTACTCTAGTTGGTGACCCAGTTATAGCTAGATGTGTATATAGAAATTGCCCTGTCACAGTCTCTCAGAAAGTCACCTCAGCAGATCTTATAGAGTTAGAAATGGTAGACTTCGATATCATTCTAGGCATGGATTGGTTAAATTCATGTTATGCCTTAGTCGATTGTAGAACTAGGATTGTTCGTTTGCAGTTTCCAAACAAACCAATCTTAGAATGGAAGGGTAGTAGCTTAGCGCCTATAGGTCGATTCATTTCTTACCTTAAGGCCAGAAAGATGATCTCTAAGGGTCATCCCTATCATCTAGTTTGGGGTTAAGGATTCAAGTTCTGAAACCCCAACTCTTGAGTCAGTTCCTATAGTTAATGAGTTTCCAGAAGATCTTCCCAGAGTTCCTCCCGAAAGGGAAATCGACTTTGGAATTGATCTCCTTCCAGATACCCAACCTATCTCTATTACTCCTTACAGAATGGCTCCAGCAGAACTTAAGAAATTGAAAGAGCAGTTGAAAGACCTTCTAGATAAGGGATTCATCAGACCTAGTATTTCCCCATGGGGTGCACCTTTGTTGTTCTTGAAGAAGAAAGATGGTTCTCTCAGAATGTGCATTGACTATAGACAGCTGAAAAAGGTCACAATCAAGAATAAGTACCCCTTCCCCAGGATTGATGACTTGTTTGACCAACTTCATGGTGCTAGTCATTTCTTAAAGATAGACCTCAGATCAGGGTATCACCAACTCAGAGTCAAAGATATCGACATTCCGAAGAAAGCCTTCAGAACTCGGTATGGTCATTATGAATTCGTAGTTATGTTATTTAGACTTAGCAATGCTCCTACAGCTTTCATGGATTTGATGAACAGAATGTTCAAACAGTATTTGGACTTGTTCGTTATCGTCTTTATTGATGATATCCTCATCTACTCTAGAAGTGAGGAAGAACATGCGAGTCATTTGAGGGTTGTCCTGCAAACTCTCAAAAATCGCCAATTATTTGCTAAGTTCATTAAGTGCAAATTTTGGTTGCAGTTAGTTGCTTTTCTCAGGCATATAGTGTCTAGTGATGAGATTCGAGTAGATTCCCAAAAAATAGAAACAGTGAAACAGTGGCCCAGACCTACATCTCCTACAAATATCTGAAGTTTCTTGGGTCTGGCAGGTTATTATAAAAGGTTCGTGGAAGGATTCTCATCCATAGCCTCTCCATTGACTTAGTTGACTTAGAAAAAGGCCAAGTATCAATAGGTAGATGATTGTGAGAAAAGCTTTGCAAAATTGAAAACTAGGTTTACTACAGCTCCTGCCTTGACCCTACTAGAGGGTTCAGACAGTTATCTGATCTATTGTGATGCACCCAAAGTTCGCCTAAGTTGTGTGTTGATGCAATGAGGTAAGGTTATAGCTTATGCTTCTACACAGCTTAAGGTGCATGAGAAGAACTATCCAACTCATGACCTCGAGCTAGCAGCAATGGCGTTTGCACTTAAGATTTGGAGACCTTACTTGTATGGTGTTTGCGTAGATGTGTTCACGGACCATAAGAGCCTTCAGTATGTGTTCACCCAGAAAGAGTTGAATCTTCGCCAGAAAAGATGGCTTGAGTTCCTCAAGGATTATGATATAAGTATGCATTACCATCCTGGTAAGGCCAATGTAGTAGCAGATGCTCTTAGCTGACTATCTATGGGTAGTGTGGCACATGTTGAGGAAGAAAGAAAGGAACTAGCAAAAGATGTTCACATACTTGCTCGCTTAGGAGTTCGTCTTATGAGCATATCAGATGGTGGTGTGACATTTCAGAATGGATCGGGATCTTCTTTCGTAGTGGAGGTTAAGGAAAAGCAAGATAGTAATCCGTTATTACTTGAACTAAAGGGTGCAATCCACCAGCAGAGAGTGGAGGTTTTTGTCCCAAGGGGAAGATGGTATGCTTCGCTATCAAGGTCGATTATGTGTTCCTAAGGGTGGGTGAGTTGAGACAGAAGATTCTTGCAGAATCCCATAACTTTAGATATTATATTCACCCAGGAGCCACTAAGATGTACTGTGATCTGCGGGAAGTCTATTGGTGGAATGGGATGAAAAGGGATATAGCAGATTTTGTGGCTAAGTGCCCCAATTGCCAACAAGTTAAGGTGGAACATCAGAAACCCGGAGGTATGACACAAGAGATTGCCATTCCTACTTGGAAGTGGGAAGTGATCAACATGGACTTTATTACAGGTTTACCTCGTACTCGCAGACAGAATGACTCTATTTGGGTGATTGTTGACAAAGTTACAAAGTGTTCGCTCTTTTTGGCAGTAAAGACTATAGATTCGGCGGAGGACTACGCCAAGATTTTCATTAATGAGGTAGTTAGGTTGGATGGGTTTCCTTTGTCTATCATCTCAGACAGAGGTCCTCAGTTTACCTCTCATTTTTGGAAGTCATTTCAGAAAGGTCTTGGTACTCAAGTTAATCTTAGCATAGCATTTCAGTTGTAGACAGATGGGCAGACAGAGCGTACCATTCAGACCTTAGAGGACATGTTGAGAGCTTGTGTGATCGACTTCAAGGGTAGTTGGGATGATCACCTTTCTCTTATAGAGTTCGCCTACAACAATAGTTACCATTCCAGCATTCAGATGGCCCCTTATGAGGAATTGTATGGGCATAGATATAGATCTTCTGTTGGTTGGTTCGAAGTGGGTGAAGCAACCTTGATAGGGTCAGATTCCGTTCTTGAAGCTATGAAGAAAGTGCAACTCATTAGAGATAGACTTAAGATAGCCTAGAGTCACCAGAAATCCTATGCAGATGTAAGGAGAAGGGAACTAGAGTTCCAAATTTATGATCGGGTTTTCCTGAAAGTGTTACCTATGAAAGGGGTGATGAGATTTGGTAAGAAAGGGAAGCTCAGTCCTAGATATGTAGGCCCTTACAAGATCTGGAAAAAGATTGGTAAAGTGGCTTATGAGTTGGAGTTGCCAGCAGATTTAGCAGCATAACATCCAGTCTTTCACATTTCACTATTGAAGAAATGTGTGGGTGATCCAGCATCCGTAGTGCCATTAGAGAGTGTGGCAGTAAAAGACAGTCTTTCTTATGAGGATGTACCAGTTGAGATTCTTGATCGTCAGGTTAGAATGTTAGGAAACAAAGAAGCCGCTTCAGTCAAGGTTTGGTGGAGGAGTCAGTCCGTAAAGGGAGCTATTTGGGAAGCAGAAGCAGCCATGAAAGCCAAGTATCCTCATCTATTTCCTTCCTATTCCACTCCAGCTTGATTTAATAGTTCTTCTTCAATTTTTCAGTCATTCATGCGTACATTTATTCCTAGCACCTTGTTCCTTCAGTTTGTATTTGCATTTTCAGCGTATTTGCATGTTCTTGGAACTTAGTTCAGTCAGAAAATCAGTCTCCAGTGTTTAGTGGTAGGGTCACAACTCTTTCCCTCCAATTCAGCCACTTTAGTCTTCATTCGAGGATGAATGTTCCCAAGGGGGAGATATTGTAACACCTCGAAAACCAGACCCAGAAAAAAATTGCAAAAAAATTACCTGTAGCAGTGAACCACAGCAGGTTTCACGGACCGTGAAAGGGTCCACGGTCCGTTGACCTGCCCGTGGTCCTCACTTGGACTCCAGTAGGCCCAGGCGTCAGACCACAGGCACCTTCACGGGTCGTTGCCTTCACGAGCCGTGGTCTTGACAACGGATCGTGGTGGTGTTCGTGTAGAGTGAGGCAGTAGCCTCCCCAAGCCTAGCCCTCAGACCCCCAATCCTTAGTGAGGACCACGAGGACCTTTACGATATGTGGTCCTCCACACATGCCTTAGTGACATTCGTGAAGGCTATCCTCTAGGCCCCCTAGTCTTACCTCAGACACCCCTCACGCAAGTAAGGACCACAATGACCTTCACGGTCCATGGTCCTCACAACAGGTCGTGGGGGTGTCCGTGAAGGTTGGACCAGTGAGCCCCCTAGCCAGCCCCCTCCAGACCACAGACACCTTCACGGTCTGTGGTCCTTCACACGGGCCGTGGTAGTGCCCGTGATCTCATACCCTTAGACCTACAGTCTAAGTGAAGACCAGGACCTACTTCATGGTCCGTGGTCCCTTTCACGGTCCGTGAAGGTGGTCGTGGTCAGCCCGTCAAGTTTTTAAGGAAGGGTATTTCGGTCTTTTTATTTTTCCGTGGACTTCTAAATTACGTCATTTTAATTCTAAAGTATGTAGTTTTAGTCAATTTAAGCCTAGAAACATAACTAGAACTTACCTAAGTCAAATCATTATTCAAAACCTAGAAAATTAGAAGCAAGAAAGGTGAAAAAGTCGACCAACCTTAGTCCAAGAACGCACCAAGTGTTCATCAGTTTCAACCCTAAAATCGAAAGATTTCTCCGTGGAATTCATCACCAGGTATGTGGGATTTCTCTAATGGGTTCCTTTCACCCATTAGGTCTCTAGTTTTCAGTCAGATTCTTGATTCCCTAATACTACCTAGACCTGGGGTTTCTTGAATGTTAGAATTGTTGGGTTTTTGCTATTAGAACGATCCAAATCAGATTTGTATGTTATTACTCAGTTTATTGCATGAATTTCAGAATCCTAGCTATGTAGTTCTTTAGTTCTTGTATTACACATGCTAGGCTAGATATTTCAATTATTTCATATATACATGCTCCAGTTTTGAATGTGTCATTATTAGTTATTAATGTGCATTCCCAGTCTGAATGTCATTTTGAGCTATCCAATATATTACAGAAATTCAGTCATAATATGTTAATCACTTAATCTATTAAGAGTAGCATAATACCAAGCTTGACTAGGGTTCAGCGTACCCAAATAGTCCCAGAACTACTAGCTATGTAGGTTGTAAGTCCCCTTTGTGGACATCATTTCAGTGATCACACCAGCATGCCTCTATACATCTGGCAGGGTGTATTGGGTCCTCTTGATGGGGCGTATACATCGTACTCCACATTTAGCTCATGTGGTTTTATTATCGGTTATTAGTAGCTCCCATAGTTCAGTCAAACTCTATTGGATTGGCCATTTTCAGTACAGTCAGTATTCAGTCTCAGCATGTTATAAATTGGTCATTGCATTTAGTTAGCTCACTCTTCAGTAGATGTATTATGTTCAGATTATGTACTTGTTTTATTGCTTGTTCAGTTATATGTTTATTTCAGCTTTACTCTATCCTGCCTACTCAGTACCTTTCAAGTACTGATGCATATATATTGCGCTACATCTTCTCGTGATGTAGGATCAAGTCCTCAGCAGTCAGATCACGCATAGATCGGTTCCTGATCTCCAGTTCAGCAACCTCAGTGGTGAGTCCTCATTCTTCGAGGACAATAGTCATGTTATCATTTCAGTATTTCAGTCCTTTAGTTTCTGTTTTGCTAGATCTAGTTGGGGCATGTCCCAACATTTCTAGCCAATCAGAGGCTATTTTCAGACATAGTTAGATTCAACTTAGTATTTGAGTTTGATATTTCTCTTGTATTAAACTCTCAGATTCCATATATTTATTTATAGAATGGGTATTCCCCATCATTTTCATTTTCATGATTTATACGTTTTCGCATCAGTTTTATTATTCAGTTTATCTTTAGTATGCTTATGATTATGCCAACAGGGTTAGCTTGGGGTCACTCGTGATCCTAGGTCCCGTGTCTGTGTCTCGGGGTTAGCTCGGGGCGTGACAAAAACATTATTAAGTGGAGCATGTATATTTGTTTCATGCAAGGAACTAAGCAATGATTCCACGAAAACATGATAATCTGATTAGGAATACTCTAACAGCTAAATCATAACTAATATCTAATGCTTTAGAAACCCTAGATCTAAACACGATATATGAATCAAGATTCTGACTGAATTCTAGGAATCTAGTGGATGAAAGGAATCCACCAGTAAAATACCACATACCTGGTGACGAAATCTACGAAGAAATCCTTTGATTTTGGGGCTGAAACTTTGAAGAACACTTCTACTTGTTCTTGGGAGTTTTGGTCGACTTTTCCTCTTCTTTTTCCCCTAAGTTTGGATGATTTTAGGTGAATGAGGATTCTGGTAAGTTTGACTAAGTTATTAGTCTTAGACTGAGTAAAACGACGAAGTTTAAGTGCCCAACTCATGGGAAAAAGACCTAAATAGCCCTAACTTAAAAGCTGCTGAAGGCCACCCACGTAGGGACCTACTAGCTGTTGGTCGACCTACCAACCGTAGGTGGGGTCGTCAGTTAAGTCTGCCCGCAGGTCTTCACTAAAATGATCATATTTTTTACTCAGAGATGGGATTTTAGTAAACTCAGTGGCGTTGAATAGAGAATTCAATTATCTATCATTTGGTAGGTCATGGGCCACCTAATTCCTTTTGTGCTAAGGTTTATGACCATTTGAAGTTGACTCAACATCAATTTCCCTCTAACTGGCTGCTGAACCTCACCTACGGTTCGTAGGTCGAACCACGGCCGTACTAGTCAACCGTGGGTGGAATCAAAGATCATGAATATTTGGTCCTCAATGACGGACCCCACGTACGGACCGTGTGTCAGACCACGAACCTCAGTGACTTCCGTGGTTCTTGCACCAGGTCTTGAAAACTGCATTTTTTTCTATTTTCTCAAATCTAAGGTGTTACATTCCCTTATCGAAATCCAAGGTGTTAGACATGCCTCTTGTCACTCTTTCTAACTGGGTTGGGAGTTGACTAGATATTGTGGTTATTTCTGATTCTAGGTTGATTTTTATGATTTGTGGATGTTATTTCTAGTTAGAGGCTGTTATTTCCACTTTGAGGTTGATGCTTTTGGCTCGTGGCCATTACCTCTAGTTAGAGGCCATCACTTGGGGTTTGAGGCCTAGCATACACTTATTGGATCTGGATTGTAGGCACTTCACTCTCTTAGTCTTAGCTATTTTGTGTACCTATCGAGCTTATAGGGTCTGTTCGGGTTTTATTTAAACTTGCGCACGAGTCTACCTTATGGGATTATATAGATCTAGTTAGGTTTAGTTTAGTTGTACTTATATTTTCATTTGGTATGTGCGTGTGCTCTCTTTCATATCTGCTTGGACCTCTATTTGTGTCTATATTCTGTCTTTTCATATTGTGTTTACCTTTCTTTCTTAGTCGACCTTTAATGCCTATTGAGTACCTTTATTTTTGTACTCATGCTACCCTATGCATTTGTTTCGTGATGCAGATCCTAGTACCAACTACAAGTGGTGATTGTTCATGCCATTTTTTACAGCTTTTGAGGATCGAAGATGAGGGTGAACACTTGGCGCTCTGGATCAACTTGTCTCTTTCTCTATATATGTCTAGCTAGTTTTTTTCCTTTGAGATGACTTGTTGTGGTCCACTTTTGGGACTTCTATTTTTCATATTAAACAACTTTGTACTTGTGATTTCCAAGGTTCTGGAGGGATACTATTTTATATTGATTTTGTTTGCTTCCGCTTCTATCTTTTTTATTATCTAGTGTTGGTTCTGCTTAGTTCTACCATTGTACTCATTACTAGTCGCTATGAGTACGAGTTTGATTAACTACTGGTGGGTTATAATAGGTGACATCATGACTTAAGGGATCGGATCGGATCCTGATAGTATTTTTCAGAACTTTTCTTAAACATCACCATCTTAAATAGGCCCAGACCTGGAATTCAACTTCCAACCTTGAACAAATGTATCAAGGAGTTTTTGCAGCATATTTTGATTGATAAGAACTCTACCTATTGTCCATTCAAGCACTTTATAATTGAACCACGTTATAGACCCAATGAAACCTATTTCATTAAGTTCACTGTATCTTGCGGTCAAGGAATGACTTGCTCTATTTTCTATAGGATTAGAAATACAATTAAATTCATCCATAACCATTCATCAATGTCGCGTGTTGATAGAATGATTTTCAATTCTCTTCAACTTATTGATAATATGAAGTAGTAATACTTATGATGTTGCCAACATACAATTTATTTCTAACATTCTTAGGTCATTATTATTCATCATACTTTAACATATGTAGGACACCCTACATGCATTTAAGATGATGTCTTACATACTGAAATAAGTAAATTAAAAATTAAAATATCAAGAGTCTATGATCTATTAAATGGACCAAAGATAAAGAAACTAGGCAATTAAAAGAGATTATTTGTTAATGATTGATCAATCCAAATTTCTGAATTCTTCCCCATTTAAAGGTTCATTGAGGAAAACATCATCCCATTCCCCTGAATCATTCTCAAGTGTGTTTTCAACATGATATTCATTATTTCCCATGGTATTCTCTTGATCATTGTGATAAAATATTTAAAATGAGTATTTGTGTGAATAATATAATAAAAATCAATTTATAAACAAACAAATAAAATTAATTAATCAATAGTAATAAGAATAGAGCTTTGAACTAACCTCCATAGAATAGCTTAATCCATTAACATTTGGAGTTATTGCATCGCTTTGAATTGGAGAGTGATCATTTTGTTGAATGATGTGATTGATGTTGTTGTTATTATTAAAGTTGTCATTCCAATTTGAATGGGCATACTCCAACCCTGATTGGAAGGGATTGTTCACTTGTGTACCCGTAGTGGACTCGAGTTAGGCCTGGAGATAGAAAGAGAGAGAAAGAGAGCGTGCTTAGCAATCATATAATGTTAAACAAGAAAAATATCAACATAAATAATAAAATATAATTCATTTGTCTCGCTTTTTAGGATTATTACTATTTTAATAGTCTCCTTTTTATAACAATATGATCTCGTATAGAGTCTATAATTCTGATTTCATCAATTTTTTTTAAATAGATAAAATTTTATCTCTCAAATAATAAGATTATAGAATCAAAGCTTATCGAAAGAAACCTTGTAGCAGCGCAAATATTTTGCCAGGAGTTCATAATAGAGGTGTCACTACTTTCACCAAAAGTGACTTGTGCCTGAAAAATATATGACTTAACTAGTTTAGTACAAAGGATGGGAGCGGGGTGGGGGTAGTTTAACAAGGAATAATATTTCAAGAATATTTATGTACCTGTAATTTTTCAAATGTCTGTGTCGAATTATGCTGGACATCTATCACCGTGTTTTTTTGTTGGCTCTATTGTGCAAATAAATATAATTGTATAAAAAAATTAAAAAATATCTTGTTCTTTTTAAGAAGATCTTAGTTACTGCACATTAAGAAAAGTGTTAGTTGGAATGGGCTTTAAGGTGACGGGTCTTGAACTTGAGAAAATGGTGTATTTCTAGACTGTGAAGAACTTGCAAATGGTATATTTCCAGATTGTGAAGAACTTGCAAAGGAAGGGGTATATGTGTAATTCCTAAAATTTTTTGCTACTCTATTTCCTTTGTCCATCCGATCTTGATATATGCTCCCTTGAATACTTGAACTGTAATAATAACGAAATAATAAAACTAAACGAAAAAAGGAGAGAGAATTTTTCGTAGAAAAATATCATGTGAAAAAATGAATGACCTGTATGGATTAATCCAACTAGTAGTATCAAACTGCTGAAGAGTTGTTTGTTGGGCAGCAAATTGAACATCCATGTTTCCTTGTTTCTCCAATTCCATCTTATCAAAATTCATTTGACATTAATTAGGATTTTACATAGTTTCTAAAAAAATAATTATTTTATTAAAAAATGAGATTTCTCATTAATCTTCAATAATAAATCTAGAAAAAATTATTGGTGAAAGAACAAACTTTTCTACCCTTGATATTTTGGAGAGATAGTTGCAAGTTCCTCTCACACCAAGAAAGTTGATGAAGAGAAGACCCTTGATCTGGTCCTGGTTCGTAATCCCTACAGAAACATGTTGTTAGTGTTGAAGGAAGCCGCAGACTGATGGAACATGTCGAAGAAACAGTTTTATCGAAGCAGGCTGACGAGTTAGAATTAGAGTCATACTTGGACTAGACTACTGAATCCTAAGTGATGTACGACTAAGCTACTGTATCGTGTAGGAGGTTAAAGTCGACTAGGATATCATGTATATAATATATTTGTGTTGTAGTAGGATTCCTAGTATAGCTAGAATAAGACTATTCTCCTATATAAGGAGCTTGTAACTCAACATTATTTTTTATCAATACAATCTTTGATTTCTCCATACTTACATGAGATTTCTACAATTAGGCTGCATATATCGAAAACTTCTTTTAACTTGTTAGTGTATTACATTTAGACAATTGAAATGGACTATAATCTAAATGTCTAAATGAATGCTGAAGGTAAAGTGGATATATTCAGCCAAGATGTTAGAATTAGGAAGAACTAAAAAGGAAAACATATGTGATACTAAATCAAATAACCTTATGTTAGCATCCACATTATGCAATTCCAATGTGCTCTTCTTGATTTGTAGCTCTAGATTCTGCATCAAAGAATTTCAAGTTAAAATGACTTTATCAACTTTCCTCATTGGTTCTAATAATATAATAAATATTTTTTTATTAAGCTAGGACTATTCTTATTTTTTATTTCAATGTCTTACTTCTTTAACACAACACTAGCTAAAATAGAACGGATAGATTGAAAAGAGAAAAATGACTTATAATTCAATTTTAAACTTGACAATAAGAGAGACATCAAATTAAGCTTTGCTCACCTCAATCCTGTAGAAATACAGGCATCAGCAACAACCATCCAAAGGCAACCATCATGAAAGAGTTTAATTCATTAGTGAGAGTCAATTTTACTTAATACAAAAGAAATCAAGTATGAGGTACTAGGTAGTATTTAACATTTTAATAAATGAAAATTGTGTAACGCTTATATAACTATGTCCATGTGAGCTCGTTCACATTGCCGATCTCCAGATAAGATAATGGAGGAGGATTGTTGATTATAAATCAGAAACAACTTCTATACACTACAAAAATAGGAGTAATGTTACATACATCTTATTCTCCCACGACTCTACTGAGCTTGATCTTTTTATTGTTGGTGTAACACTTATAGGTTAATGAACATTATACTAAAGAATTAAAGCTAATGAACACAATACTAAAGAATTAGTTTCTCGTCTATATTTTTCCCTAGTCAGAAAAGATTTTGTTAATTATGCTTTGGTTGACTTTCTAATCAATTTTCTTTATTATATTATATAGGTGTAAAATACAAAGTACTATTATTATTATTTAATAATAATATGGATATGATTTTTAAGTTTATAGGCTCGCCAAATTAATTTATCTATATATTTGTACTTAGTAGTCAAAGGCACTTATAAGCTAAGTGTCTATGAATCAAAATCAGTCAAAAGTAATAAGTTGTCACCCATATTAATTTTTAAATTTTAATTTTAATAAGCACTTTTGATTTCAATAAGTATTTTATTCATTTTTCTGTAATAAATTTTCTAATTCCCAAAGTATTCTTTTCAAAATTGAGCTCTTAATTCTCTCTTCATTTCATTTTTATCATTTGTTAATATCTTTATAAATAAACTTTTAAAATCTGCAAATTTTTTAAATAACATTAAACGAAATATAATTAGAGAGAACAATAAATTAAACAAAGGAAGAAGTGAGAAAGTGAAGAGATCCAAACTGTTTATCAAGAAAGTGTAGCTTGCTAACATCTCCTCTGATGTGGTTCAATTGCCTTAGTTTTGTCACCTTTTCCTTCCTTTATATACCAAAAATATATTAATAAATGGTGAGTAAAATTGATCCGAATAATTAAATTTTGATACAACTCTCTATCAATTATAAACTTTTTGCCTTAAGTCAAACTTCTTGTCTTTAGTTAATTAAAATTAGTTAAAAATTATTTTGTATTTCGTTAAATTTGAAGATGTCATTTTCTGAATCTTTTAATTATAACTCACTTTATTTTAATTTGTTTGTCTTATTTTGTCTTGATATTAATTTAATAAAGTAAAGAACTTTAAATCTTACGATCTTAAACTAAAGATAAGTAAAATGTATTAACATGTCATTTAATTTTGTGGTCATACATATGTTACATATAAAATTGAAATTAAGGATTTGTCGAAAATGGATTTAAAAAACATTTTGATGAAGGAATTGAATGTCCTACATGAGTGAATAAATGAAATCTTGGTATCCTTATTTGACTAGGTAATCCTCACTTTAAATTATCTTTAGGGCGTGATTTAGATCAAGACCTAATTAACTTTACATGGTATTAGAGTCAATCCTGATGTATGCCCTAGAAAATGGGACATTTGTGGGGTGAAAATCCTTTGATCCCAATATGATGGTGAGGGTGATAAAGGGAATTCCGGATAAAAATGTCAGAATAAGGATAGGGGAGGGGGTGATAAATGGAATATTGGATAAAAATGTACGAATCTAAATGGAGTGATGGTAGTGTGATAAAATAAATCTCGGATAAGGAATATCTAGATCTAGGTGTGAGGGGGGAGGAGAAGATAATCCTCATAAGGCTTAAACAATCTTCCTCCCTTTAAGTTAGCTTTTGGTGTATGAGTTAAGTTCAAGACCTAACTTAACTTATTTTAAAAAAAAGAGATTAAAAATAATAAGACAAACAATTTAAAATGGAAAGAGTATTGATTTTCTTTTCAAACATTAGTTAGTTTCACATTCATTTAAAGATTAGACGAATTAATTCACATTAATAGAAAAAAGACATAATTTTAGAACATAAAAAATTCCTACAAATATATATCGATAAGAAATAGGTAAAAGTGTAAAGTACCTGAACATTGGCCATGTGACTAACCGTAACGACTTGATTCCGTCATTAGGGAAAAGTCAATGAAGAAAGAATATAATTGGGGCCAGAAAACTTTTTTGTAGTAACTTGGAATTTCCCAACCTAGTCTAGATTTGGACGAAATCGGAGTCATTAAGGTGTAGGGAAATCTGGTAATTATTGAGAGATCTAATTATGATTTGGACCAAATGAGTAGATAGCTAAGACGTTAAGGAACCCGTACAACTTTACGGAATCGAATTTGGGAAAATGATCTTAGCGTGAATGGGTAACATTGTCTCCGTGTAGGTCGCTAGAGCGGGATTGGTGCTGCCAAAGCAGGGCCGCTGTAGTGGGATGGGTCCACCGTGGCAGGCCAGACGCGACTTAAAGTCGTTAATAAACCCCTAAACGGCCTTAATTGGCACTTTTCAATTTTTAGAGCTAAAGAACGAACCCCAGGTGACTCCTAGTCGTTTTTCACCATTCTTGAGGCTAAAGGTAAGCTCTTCACTCCCCGAATCCATTTTTCGATCCGTAGAATGTAATAGAATGGGTGAATATTGATGGGGAAGGGTTTTGTTATAGATTCTATGGTGGAAACAGCCCTAATTTGGGTGATTGAGATCATGAGTTTGATCTAGGATTCATAGAATTGTTAGTAATCCGGGTAATTAGTGATTATTTATTAATTCCCGTATTATATTGATTGTTTGTAGACCAAGAACAAGCGGAACGAATCTGGAAAGGGAAGGATCAAGTTTGTTAGTATTTCAAGCTTGTTTCGAGGTAGGTGATGGTTGTGATTTCATGTTGGTGTGATATATGTTTGTAATTGCTTCATTATAATGCATGTATGTATGCGAATGTTGCATTATTGATCACCCTAATAATAAATGAGGATAATTGAATAATTGTATTCCGTGATTCACCTCTTGTTGTATGATTGTGAGAATATACATTGTGATTGTGGTTTGTTGAATAGGCGGGTCCCACGTTCTGGCATACTACCTTGGATCGGTTGCCACATTTCGGCATAAACATTAGATCTGTTGCCACATTTCAGCATAAACATGGGATCGACTGCCACGTTTCGGCACACTAACTTGGATCGAGTACCACGAACCGGTATGCTAACAGTTTAAGTTTGGGTTCCATGAGAGGACCATTGAATTGGGTTCCATGAGAGGATCATTGAATTGTGTTGTGTATCTACTTGTGATGATTCCATTCATATCTAATAATGATTGATATTGGAAGACTATATGTTGCTCTAAATTGATAACCAATGTGTATTATTGAGAATGTGGGATGCTATATTGATCCTAAAAATATGACTAATATTGTATATGTTCGGTATATACCTGTTTTATAATGTTGTGGTTACTTGCATGTGTTTCACTTATTGATATAGCCGCGTGATCCTACCAGTACACTATGGTTGTACTGTGGTTGTGTACTGATACTGCACTTGCTCTTTCTTTGTTGAGTATAGGCATCTTCAGGTGGCTATTGATAGACTTCAGCTAGGTGACTAATGAGCATGACCGGGTTCAAGGGTGAGCCAGTTCTTTCAGGCTGCCATGGATATTTCTTGTTTAAGTCCACTCTTTTCGGACTCATACTATTTCTTAAGGGTTTTAATCTGTTTCGGGGTTGTACCCCTTGCTCTTAGACTTATCATTAGTAGAGTTTTGGTACATTGACTTTTAGGTTCTAGGGGTTGAATTTCCGCATAATTTGGTTATTTAATTGTTTAAACCTTTGAAATTTATGGGGATTCCATTTTTATTGTCATTTAAACCTGCTTCTGTATCTTTAAATGCGTAGTATTCGATTAATTTGTTTGTTTGGATTGTAGTAATGGTTCTCCCACCAAAGGGTTTGTGTGGGTGCCAATCACGACGGTCTGGGTCGTGACACTAACCTCAACAAAAGAAAAATAAAACTCATACATTAGTGCTACATTATAAGTAACTAATAGCAAAATTTATTTTAAAAAATCAATTCAAGAAAATCTAGGAAAAGTTAATGTACGTCAATCTCCTCTCAATGGGAAGCTAAACATAGCGTTGAAGAATGTCTTCAATTCTACAAAAGTAAAAATTTAGTTAAAAAATAAATCAAGCAAATTGTTTTATAGATCGTAACGGAATATTCATACGATATTTTTCAAAATCGTAAATCCAATACCTCTTTTGGCTACAAAATTTACTAAGTCTAGCAGCATGCGAGAACGCGACAAACAATATGTCTACATCACAACAAATTGCAATCTCTTCCGCCTTCTTTAGTAAACTACTACATCACTTAGAAAATGTGACATGACGTTCGTCATTTCTTCTATTTTTTTCATCTCTATTTTTCTACCCATCTTGAAGATCTTTCAAGGGATTTCTTCTCTCCCTTGAAAGGAACAATAGTTTAGAGTATTGTGTGAAGAGTATGAATAATGCAATGACCGGAAGAGAAAGCTCCAAAGAAGCTTATTTATAAGGTAAAAAAAGCTACAAGGGTCAAATAAGAAATAAATAAAAAGTTGGTCAACCTCATCCAAACATGGTCATGTGACTTTGTTGGTCAACCTCATTGAAACATGGTCGTGTGACTTTGTTGGTCAATCTCATCCAAACATTGTCGTGTGACTTTATTATTAAATGCTAAATTATCATCATGAATTTGAGATTTAGATAATATTAGTTAAGGTATATCCCATTAATTAATAGTGTATATATATATATATATATATATATATATATATATATATATATATA
>JAJOOF010016149.1:0-32088 GCA_029582545.1 Solanum lignicaule
GATTATGCTTATTGCTCATGGTCATTTAATTGCTTCCGCGACCAAGGATGTGTAATGATACGCTATGAGGCTTGTTTGGGGTTCCTTCGGGTTCCCCATTCGCCGGTCACGTCTAGGCCCTAGGCTTGGGTCGTGACACCTTGTAGGAGTAGCACTTTTGGTACCCTAAGCCATTCTTCTCAGCACTTTCTTTCTCACTTTCTGTCAGCTTCTTCACTGTTTTTTTAGCATAAAAAAATCAAATCAACAATAGATAAAAATGTCGTATTTGTTGCCACATCTTCAGTCTGGATGGGCAGTGGATCAAGCTATTCTTGCTGAAGAAGAACAGCTTGTAATCATTCGATTTGGCCATGATTGGGATGATACTTGTACGTAGATACCTTACAATTGACATATAATTGTCAATTTCTTGAATTTCTTATATGAAATTTATAGGTTCTTTGGAAGCTAATCTATATGGTCTTATTTGGTGAATTGGGGGGGGGATAAGTATACTGATTAAGTTTATGTTATTTGTAGTTTTGATGATTTGACAAACCATGAGACCTTGTAAAGGGACCTGCTCCTTGTGACAATATACACACAAATGCCAGGCTGTAAAAAGTACAATTGGTTGGTGCACAATCTCCAACTGTGGCAGAAACCTCGACCAGTGGCGTGGCCTTGAAGGTTTCGTCTATTCTTCATAAAGATTATGCCCAATAGACACAACCTCAGTTTTTGCAACTTGAAAACTCTCAAGAACTCTTGCAAAGGCTAACACTCAAGAGAAGTATCATCTTCAAGAACAACAGGGACCTGATAGAGCTGGAAGCTGTCTAGTTGTCTTAGGATTATATCTTCCGTACTTACATTGTAAATCTATTCCTAATCTATAAAGGATTCAGATATTATGTTCGTTTGTAAAAGTCTAAATCAGTTAAGGCTAACTGATTTAGTGGGCAACATGTTTGCTGGTTAGTCAAATTCTAAGTCTTCTAGGAGTTAATTGATTTAGTGGGCAGTGTGGTATCTGCTTAGTTGAATTCTATGTTGCCTAGTGGTGATAGCTTAGTAGGTAGTGTGGTATCTGCTTAGGCTTAATAAGTAATAGAGTTATTACTTAGTTATGAGTTTAATAACTTTTTCTCACTTTGGTTGTAACTATGTTACACTTTTGCTTGAAGAGATTAATGGAAACAGTTGAAAATCCTGTGAGATAGGTCGTGGTTGCACTCCCTTGAGCAAGGAGGTTTCCACGTAAACTGCTTGTGTTGTATTCTCTTTATTGTTTACTGTTCATTATTGTTCTTGCTAAGTCAAGGGACATGGTCCATTGACTGATAGTGGATGCACACATTCTATCAATTGGTATCAGAGCAGGTGCTCTCTGGCTGGTTAACACCAAGAGAGATATTCCTGTAAAAGAATTGTTGCTCCATTGAACCTAGAAGAAGGACAATCATCAATAAGACCACCTTGTTTCAACGGCCAGTTCTATAGCTGGTGGAAAACAAGGAAGCACGACTATCTAATGACTAAAGACAGCGAGTTATGGGATATAGTGCTGGATGGACCATTCATTCCAACCACTGAAGTGAAAGATGTCGAAATCACAAAAGTCGCTCCAAAGACTCTCCAACAGTACAATGAGGCGGACAGAAAGCAGATCGAGAAAAGTTATAGAGCTAAGAAGTTGCTAGTGTCTGGTATAGGTGCTGAAGAATACAATTACATCTCTGTGTGTGAGTCAGCAAAGGAAATCTGGGACTATCTAAGGACAGCTCATGAGGGCACAGAGCAGGTGAAGGAATTGAAGGTGGATATGTTGACCACCCAATATGAGAACTTCACAATGAAGAAAAGGGAAACTATTCAAGACATGTATACAATATTCTCCTGCATAACCAACGAGCTATGATGTTTGGGAGAACCTATTAGCTCCAGTAAGCAAGTCAGGAAGATTCTTTGAATCCTTTCAAAGTCATGGGCAAGCAAAGTAGATGCCATCACTGAAGCAAAGGACTTGAAGGTTCTGACGATGGATGCTCTCATTGGAAATCTTCAGACTCATGAGATGAATAGAAATCAAGACACTTCAAAGAAGGAAGCAAATAAAGACAAGTCTCTAGTCCTCAAGATCTCACCAGGTAAAGTCTCCAGTGAAGAGGATGACATGGCTTATCTCACTAAGAGATTTCAAAAAATTGTGTGAAAACATGGAGGTTTTTGAAAAGGAGGAAACCCTCCTCGTGCTGCAACTGTAAGTGACCTATGTCACAAGTGTGGAAAGGCGGGACACTTTATAAGAGATTGCCCGATGCTCAAAGCTGAAACCAAAGAGTATCAAAGACCTGGAGGTGAAAAAGACAAGAGGAGGGACCTGGTACATGAGAAAACTGCAAGAAAAGTTGTAGCTGACTATGTCGTGAAGAAGTCTCTTGCTGTCTGGGGAGACTTTTCAAGTGAGTCAGGAGAATCAGAATGTCCCGATGATGCATCCATGTTGGTTGTTCAAGATGATGCTAACATATTTGATGGCCTGTTCGCCCTTATGGCAAAATCAGATGATGAAGACGATGAAGAAAAGGTAACTCTCCTCGACCTTAAACAAAACTTGAATATTTATTCTGTTAGAAGGTTGAGAAATCTAAATGATGTTCTGATAGACTCTGTCATAGAGTTAATGGCTGAAAAAGACTCTATGAACAACAATCTAGATAGTCTTAGTGAAGAAAAGGCAGTGATGACTGTGCACATGTCGGTTATTGAGGAATAAGTGACAGTTCTAGAAGCTGAAAATCTAGAACTCAAGGAACAATTGAGCATAATGAATGAGAAATCTGGGAAAAGAAAGGGGGAGGCCACTAGCCTGCAAATAGAGCTAGAAGCCAATCTAAATACTGCTGAGACCAGATTTTCTCTAGCCTTGGAAAGAAATGATCATATGGAGAGGGACATGGTCATTCTTAGAGAAGAACTAAAAAATTCTCTAAATTGGACCAGCTCCACCAAGCTACTTTCCAACATCACCAGTCAAAGCAACTACAACAGAAAAGGATTAGGTAGCTTGAACATTAATCTTCCCTACAATCCCCACAGTAAATATGTATCTGTGTCAGATAATCTATTGTGTCTTCACTGTGGTCGCAATGGTCATCTGAAAAGGGATTGCCCTGTAAAGCTTCACAAGAAAAATTTCCAGTCTACTCTAGACAGAAAATAGCACAAAAAATGGGACCTGCTCCCACTCCTAAGTCCTCGAATAGGAAAAGAACTAACCTGGCTCATTGGGCAAGAAACATTCTTATTACCGCCTTATCAGCTTATTGGGAACTCACATTAAAATGGGTTCCCAAGTCTAATAAGTTATCTTTGTTACAGGGGAGTAAAGGAAGTAGCAGTCAGTGCTAGTTCATGGACAATGGATGCTCAAAGCACATGACTGGGAACACTGAAAACTTCCTTTCACTTAAGGCATTTCAAGGTGGAGGTGTCTCTTTTGGCGATGGAAAGAAGGGGTATATTCTTGGAGTTATCAAGATTGGGAAATCACTCGAAGACTCTATTGAAAATGTCTACTATGTGAGTGGGTTAAAATGCAATGTTCTTAGTGTTTCCCAGATATGTAATAAGGGAAACGAGGTCAAGTTTTTATCAGACAAATGCATTGTCACCAGCTTGTTTACCAAGAAGGTGATCCTGACGGCCAGGAGGCGGGGAAATATGTATGTGGCAGACCTGAAAACGACTCATGGAGACGATCTGACATACCTCAGTGCTCAAAGTGAAAATGCCGACTTATGGCATAGGAGACTAGGTCATGTGAGCTCTTCTCTATTGAATAAACTTGTCTTTAGGGACCTGGTCCATGGTTTGCCAAAATTGAAGTTCAGTGACAAAAAAATGTGTGATGCATGTGTCAAAGGGAAATAGATCAGATCCTCATTCAAACAAAAAAAACAAGTAAGCTCATCAAGAGTTCTTGAGCTGATACACATGGATTTGTGTGGCCTTGTGAAAATACAAAGTAGAGGCAGAAAGAAGTACATCCTAGTGATTGTGGATGACTATTCAAGATTCACGTGGACTATGCTTCTCATGTCAAAATGTGAGACAACTGAGGTGCTGATGATATTCTTCAAAATGATTCAAATAAAGCTTAACTGCATGATTGCAGGGATCAGGTCCGACCATAGAACTGAGTTTGAAAATGCGAAGCTTGACATCTTCTGTGCGGACAATGGTATTCATCACAATTTCTCAGCGCACCCAGAACACTTCAACAAAATGGTGTCGTTGAAAGGAAGAATAGAACTCTGGTAGATATAGCCAAAACCATGCTCATCGAGTCAAATCTTCCTTAGAATTTTTGGGCTGAAGTAGTCAACATTGCATGTTACATGACTAACAGGTGCTTGATCAGGTCTCTGCTGAAATAAACACCATATGAGCTGATCAACAACAAAAAACCCAACCTAAATTATTTAAGGGGTTTTGGTTGCAAGTGTTTTGTGCTAAACAATGGCAAGAATGATCTTGGAAAGTTTGACCTAAAAAGTGATGAAGGTGTTTTCATAGGTTACTCATCCTCCATTAAAGCTTACAGAGTCTTCAATAAAAGAGCACTATGCATTGAGGAAAGTGTTCGTGTGATTTCTGATGAATGTGGTGATCTGAAGAACTTGGAGCCGCAGGATAATGATGATCTTGAAGAGCTGTTCAAAATTCAGAGTAATGAAGTTAATGGCCCAGAAGCTGAAGGAAGTCAATAATCTGATGGTGCTGGTCCTGGTCCATCAGGGAAGATTAATGAAGGTGACAAGTCCACCAAGGGACCTGGCCCATCCAGCAATGCAGATCAGGAGGAATTTCCTCACCCTGAGAATGATGATTCTGAAGCTGAAGAAGAACAGACGAATCAACCCCAACTCCTGAGTTCAAAATCAGGGTGGAAGCATAAATCATCTCACCCCCTTGAAAATCTCATTTCTCCATTGAATTCTGGAATGCTAACCAGATCCAAGACTAGAAATTTGGTTGCATTCTCAACACTCATATCAACCATTGAGCCTAAAAATGTGAATGAGGCCTTGAAAGATGCTGACTGGGTAAATTCAATGCAAAAGGAACTACATCAATTTGAGTGGAGCAAAGTGTGGTACCTGGTCCCCAGACATGCAGACAGAACCATTATAGGGACAAGGTGGGTATTCAAAAATAGGCTTGATGAAAATGGAGTTATTACGAGGAACAAGTCTAGACTGGTCGTTCGAGATTATAACCAAGAGGAAGGCATCGACTATGATGAAACTTTTGCTCCCATTGCCAGAATGGACGCTATCAGAATTCTTATAGCTTTTGCAGCCTTTATGGGATTCAAGCTTTTCCAAATGGATGTCAAAAGCGCCTTCTTAAATGGAGATCTGAAGGAAGAAGTGTATGTGAAACAACCACCTGGATTTGAGGATGCTGACTGCCCAAACCATGTGTTCAAACTCAACAAGGCCCTATATGGTTTGAAACAAGCTCCTAGAGCTTGGTATGAAAGGCTGTCCAAATTTCTTCTGATGAATGGATTCAAAAGGGGCAAGTTAGACAACACATTGTTTCTAATGAAAAGGGAACAAGAACTGCTCATCATTCATGTGTATGTGGATGATATCATTTTTGGAGCTACCTCTGAATATCTGTGTGAAGAATTTACTACTCGAATAGGGAATGGATTCGAGATGAGCATGATGGGAGAGCTGAACTTCTCCTTAGGACTTCAGATCAAGGAAACCTTAAGTGGTACCTCAATTTGTCAAGAGAAGTATACAAAAGAGCTGCTAAAGAATTTTCATATGGTTGACTCTAAGCCTATTGATACCCCCATAGGTACAAACTCAAAGATGGGAGCAGATGAGGCTGATCCATTAAACCATGTACAGAGGTATTATTGGATCACTTTTGTATCAAATAACAAGTAGACCTGACAACGTCTTCAACTTAGGAATGTGTGCAATATTTCAAGCATGTCCTAGGGAATCGCATCTGAAAACAACCAAGTGGATTCTGAGGTATCTAAAGAAGATAGGGGACCTGATCCTCTTCTATCTAGCAGGTGACTCCTTTGAACTGGTAAGGTATGCAGATGCTGATTTTGTAGGATATCATGTTGACAAGAAGAGCACTTCTGGAATGTCACACTTACTTGGATCCTCACTCATCTCTTGGGGAACTAAGAAACAAAATTCAATAGCTCTCCCCACAGCTGAGGCTGAATATGTAGCTGCTACAACTTGTTATGTGCAACTACTGTGGATCAAGCAACACCTTGAGGATTTTGGAGTACACATCCATACTATTCCTCTCATGTGTGACAATACCAGTGCAATCAACATGGGAAAAAATCCAGTTCAACACAAGACAACAAAACACATTGATCTCAGGCATCACTTCTTGAGAGAATATGTTGAAAAGGGGAACATCAACATGCAATATTGCAAATCTGAATATCAAAATACAGATATTTTTACAAAGGCCCCCAGCAAGGATCAATTTGAGAGTAACAGGCTGAAGCTGGGAATGATGCACATGCATTGACCTAACCCTATCCAAAGGCATCCAATCCTAGTATGGCTATGATCAGGAGGGCAGGTATCCTCATTCCTGGTTATGTGTTGTTTAAGTGAGATCAACTATGTACCTGCTGCAGGTATACACTCATGGAAATCACAGGAGCAAAGAATGGTCATAACCATTCAGGAATCAAATTTCACCTGCAAATCAGGACCTGATGCTTTTCAAAGGTTAGCATTCTCTACATTTTGTTTAAACTGTTGAATAAGAACCGTTGAGATTTCCACGTGTCAGTCATTGGCCATTATGACCGTTGTCTCATCGCTTTAAGTCCAAACGATGCGTCTACTCAGGGACCTGACACATTGTTTCAGTTCTTTTTATATAACTTTTCTCCACTCCATCTCTTCACATTTCAAACTCCCTCTCTCTCAAAGATCTCTGCCAAAAGTCCTAATCTTTCTCTCTCTCTCCAGTACCTTTTTTCTCTTTTCTGTAACATGTCTCAGTCACCGTCTTCTTCGAAGAAAATGCTAGACTCCTTAAATGAAATATATCCAGTGGCATTCTATACATCATCTGATGCTCCTTCTCCGTCAAAAATGTCGACCATCTCTCCGGTCAACATTACAGAAGCCAGTCCTCTTACTCCCCAGTCTCCCATAGATCTTAATAACCCTACACCCTCACATCAACCTGGTCCCTATTCAACTATGTTATTTGACCACCTGTTTGAGGGTGATCTTCCCAAGAGTAAGTCCTCTGAGTCAAATATTCTTGCCACCAGTGAAAGCCTGGTTATCGAGAGTCTAGCTCAAATGAGACAAGGGGTAATGGATGACGAAGGAGAAAGTTTTGTGGATGAAATACTTGGATGCTCTGAACCATTATTTGACCAAACTCCAGAGGTTGGTGTCTATCCATCTTCTGACTCTACTGACATTGACGAGGACAATGTCCCTCTCAAGTGCTCCTTCCAAAGGATAATGGTCCCTGTCACCACAAAGGGAAAAGAAAAAGTCACAGAAGAAACTCCTAGAAGGAGGCCCTTTACCAGAGCCGTCTCCTAAAAACTCATGGGGGATGCTATGAAGTCCAGTGAAACAACTATTGTAGAAAACCGAAGGAGAAAGAAAATCTGGCGATACGGTCTTTGAGATGCCTTCTGATGATGTGGTGGATGTTTCCATTGAGGTTTCTGAGCATGAATGTGTGGGAGAAGACTCTCCCTTGGGTGATGTTATAAAGGAAATAGGAAAACAAGTGAAGAAAACCAGTAAAAGAAAATCCAAGGCATTTGTGGTCAAGAAGGTTAACCCTACAAAAGAAAAGGGAAACGATTCACAAAAGATGAGGGAGCCATCAAAGAGGAAGAGAGAAACTTCTCCTATTCTCTAGCAAGACTCTGCACAGGGACCATGTCCCAAAAGGAAAAAGGATGACCACGCAGTAAGCAAACAATCAATTGTTAATAATCTGCGTCTACAGAAGGTTCTAGGAGGATGGGTGTTTGATCTTGATATCATTACCAAGCCAGGAATGTGTTCTCTGTATGATATTGTGGAGATTCAGTCGTGGACTCACTTGTTCAAGATCATATCTCATGTTCTACATGAGGAAGAGGTTCGAAAGTTCTATTATAATGTAGAATTTGCAGAGGATGGTAGCCTCAACACCAGGGTAGGAGACAAAAGTTTACATTTGGATGAGGAACTACTGGGAAAAATACTGGAAGTACACAGAGAAGGGATCATGTCCGTAGTTGGAAAATTTTGCACCAAGGAGCTTGTGAAAGAATGCTCCAAACTCCCTGACATGCGCCGTGCAGGGGTTCAAAAGAAACTCATGAAAAGAGAGTACCAGCTGCTGTTTGAATTTGTCAATAAAGTGCTTCTTCCTCGAACAGAAAAATAGACAGTCGCGTTTGGAACTGATCTATTCATCATGGAATCACTATGCAAGTTCGAACCCTTAGAACATCTATCCCTATGATGGAGCATATGTACAAATCAGTGATTGAACACAAGGGTAAGCATAGCATGGGTTATGGCTATTTCTTGAACAAGGTATTCCAACATCTGAACATTCCAATGGGAAAGGGTAAAATTTGAACTGCCAAGCAGTCCTTCTCTCTGACTACTCTGGTGGAATGTGAGTGCATTGAAGGAAATGTTGGTCCACTGAGCAAGATATCTCAGTTGGTAATGGAACAAGATCATTTAAAGCACGAGCTGGAGGAGATGACTGTGTGTGTGAGCAACAAAGATATGGAGATTGCCTTATTAAAGGCTGAGTTGCTCAAAGCGTAGTCTGAGGGACGTGGTACTGCAGAGGTCAACGAGCTAAGGAAGAAGAATGATGCGCTCCTGGCTCAGAATGCTGCTCTTTAGGAAAAATTTATCAAGGATAATGATGAAGCAAATGCTAGGCTTACTATTGTTATTAAGTCCCTCTCCCATTAGCCTCCTTCCTCACAGTCCTTTTCTGTCCCTTCCTGTGTCTTTCTTTTGTGTGGACAGTGTCCGGGGTTCTCAATTTCAGTTTAAATTTAATGTATTGACTGCTGATATTTGTGTAATGAAGTTGATTCCTGTTTTGTTGTGACTAATTTTTGTGTAATCCTGTTGCTATAACCATGTTGGTGTTGCCCTTGGCTATGATCTTACTTAGCAATCTTACTTGTTCTACTGGTTTACTGCACTTCTTTTTTATGATGCCAAAAGGGGGAAATGTTTGTTGCTTAGGTTGGTGGAAGGTCTTATTGATAGGAGGAATGAATGAATGAATGAATGAATGAATGAATAAGGGTCTGCTTGACAGGGGGAATGAAGAGGATGTTGACAGGGGGTATGAACGAAGGTATTTGTGTGAAGTTTGTCATCATAAAAAAGGGGGAAAATATTATTTGTAGTTTTGATAATTTGACAAACCATGGGACCTTGTAAAGGGACCTGCTCCTTGTGACAGTATACACACAAATGTCAGGCTGTAAAAAGTACAATTGGTTAGTGCACAATCTCCAATTGTGGCAGAAACCTCAGCCAATAGCGTGGCCTCGAAGGTTGCGTTTATTCTTCTAAAGATTATGTCCAATAGACACAACCTCAGTGTTTGCAACTTGAAAACTCTCAAGAACTCTTACAAAGGCAAACACTCAAGAGAAGTATCATCCTCAAGAACAACAGGACCTGATAGAGCTGGAAGTTGTCTAGTTGTCTTAGGATTATATCTTCCATACTTACATACTTACATTGTAAATCTTTTCCTAATCTATAAAGGATTCAAATCTTGTGTTCATTTGTAAAAGTCTAAATAAGTTAAGGCTAACTGATTTAGTGAGCAGCATTGTTTGCTGCTTAGTCAAATTCTAAGTCATCTAGAAGTTAGTTGATTTAGTGGGAAGTGTGGTATCTGCTTAGTTAAATTCTAAGTTGTCTAGTGGTGATAGCTTAGTGGGCAGTGTGGTATCTGCTTAGGCTTAATAAGTAATAGAGTTATTACTTAGTTGTGAGATTAATAACTTCTTCTCACTTTGGCTGTAATTGTGTTTCACTTTTGCTTGAAAGATTAGTGGAAACAGTTGAAAATCCTGTGAGATAGGTCGTGGTTTTACTCCCTTTATCAAGGAGGTTTCCACGTAAACTGCTTGTGTTGTGTTCTTTTTATTGTTTACTCTTCATTATTGTTCTTGCTGAGTCAAAGGACCGGGTCCGTTGACTGATATTGGATGCACGCATTCTATCAGCTTAGGTATTGAATTATGGAACAACATATATAGTCGAGGATAGCAAAAGTGCTAGAAGCTGTTATTTTGGTTGAAGATCATGGACTAGGATGATCCAAATCTTGTTGTTACTCAGAGTAACAACAACATATCTAATGTAATCCCACAAGTGTGGTTTGGGGAGAGCAGTGTGTACGCAACCTTTATCGACCACTTTATGAAGGTAAAAAGACCCTCGCCTCAAGTAAAGCATAATAAAAATTAAGCAAGTAAAACAAATACGGGAAAAGGGTATTAGACAGGCCATTGATAGTCATGGAGAAAGGTATCTCTCACTTGATCTTTCTAACTTGAAGTTGAGGTCAATTATGTTCTTCGATCCATATTTTTGTAATGTGTTCCAATATACAGATGTGTTCCGACATATATATGTATTGTACTTGAATATTAATGAAGGTGGTGTTATACCTGATGCCATAGGGAGTTTGTACCACCTCAAATTCTAAACTCTTCGTGTATAGAGAAAATGAATGAAAAGGTTAGGTGTATTTTATTAGGAAAATAAATCCTTGATTGATTACATGTATATTGACATTTCAAAAGTTAATATTGCAACAAAGATTGAAAGATGAAGCAATTCAAGATTGACATTAAATAAACATAATTAAGTACTAAAGAAGTGATACAAAGTTCAAGAAATAGTAAATACACATTATTAAGTCTATGGAAATTCAAAATACATGTTTCACGAACTATAAGGAGAAGCCTAAACATTCAAGTTATTCATATACTAATGACATATGGTTAAATGTATATAATCTGTTACTATTAACTGATTTATTGATTGTATGAATAGTATTTACTACAACTTTTGGGTTTGCTAGTGCTGTATACTATAATATTATATAATTACTATCTAAATATTTTTTAATTTTGTAATTCTTTTTAGTCACACAATTCACCACATTTATGAGCACTATGAAATACAAGAATCAAAAGAAAGATTTCATGAAGGTTAGAATCAAGAAGACAAGAACATGTGCCGTCATATTGAACTTCAGTTACAAATCAAACTACTCAAGATTAGTTCTCAAATATTCATAATTTTGTGTGTCATCTGAACCTAATATATCACTCCCTTTGCAATAAGACACTTTTAGTTATGCCTTAAACTGGAGCCAAGGCCTCTCTAATCTCCAAAGATCAGCTATCTGACAATTCTCCCCTAAGTTCACCCAAGAAATTAGCCTGGATAACTTTTCTTGGTTCACCTTGGGACTCAATCCTTTTACAGCAATCCTTGCATCACAAAATGCAGGGAAGCACTTCTTCTTTGCAAATTCATGGCACTTCCCCTTTGCTGCTTCAAGGCAAGCCTCCATTTCATGTTCTTCGCATCTCGCCCTCTCTGCAAAGACTTGATTGGAAGCACTGCCAGTGAATGATTTCCACCAGGGAGTTTTACATTTGTCTGAAGCTGTGATAGAGCAACCAATCCTTGCCCCAGATTCACATTGTTGAGTGACTTGAGACTCACAAGCCTTGTATGCAGAGGCCCATGAGATAGGGTCTTCAAATGCGAGGATGAATCCTCCATGACGTTAACTAAGGTGCTATTTAGGAGGCAACCTAAAACCCTTAACTACTTTGAGTTTGTTATTTTTGAAATAAATGTGTTTTGATTTTGTAGGAATGGAGCATGAAAAGTTTGTGAAAAGTGCAGGATGAATTACTCATATCCAATTGGCGAAACATCGATTAGATTGGCGACCGCTACACAGACCGTCGTTTGGATCCTCACTATGGTTAAGGGTCCTGTAAACTGGCGAGGTAGATGAACACTCGGCGGATCACCGAGTAGCTAAGCAAATCCAAAAACTGTCGCCGAATGGGTTAGATCTGGGTGGGATTTATAAAACCACAGGCCTTAACATTCAACTTTTTTTTTCTCTTTTCTCATACCCCTCACTCTCGATTCTCGCAAAAATCGCACCTACTTAGTATTTCCAAAATCTTTGTAAAACATAAGTATTTTAGCTGTTTAAGTTGTACTTGGATCTATAATAACCTGCTGCTTCGCATCATAGTCTTGATCTAATCTGCCTAAAAGGTTGGCTCTCCAAACCCTGCATTTAATTTTGGTATGGATGCTCTCATTTCAAGTAATTTTTTTTCAATGTCGTTTGATGAGCCTTTCTGATGAATTTAGATTATTCTAAGCGCTAAGGCAAAGTCGTTGAACCCTTCGGCGATTTGCCAAGCTATTCAGCAAATCCTGCTGAAATTGTGTTTCTCTAAAACTCGATCTAGTTGTTCTGACTTCTTTCAAATTCTTTGCAGAAATGGGTAAATCTAAAGTTGCAGGAAGAAGTAAGCCACCCCAAGATAGAACAAAAGGGATTACAATGAGCAAGGATGCAGATACATTCAGAAGCGAAATTGTTAAACTTTCCAAGACTTGCGAGAAAGGGAAAGGCAAACACAAGGCCTTTGAATTATCAGATAGGGCTGAGTGGCGAGTTAAGAGGCGGAATGATTCACCCAGGGCCAGGACCCCTCAGCCTACAATTACTGCACCTCCAGTTCCAGCGCTGACACTGGTATTAACACCTCTCGTATAAGGCCCTCAATCGAAATCAAATTGAGAAAAGGCTGAGGGGTTGAGGACAATTCTAGAAGAAAAGCGTATGTCTATAGATGGGGTTATAGATAGATACCCAGAGATAATGGAGTGTCTAAGATACCATAAGTTCCAAATCTTCACTAAACCCCGTGGCCCTTATATTCCAAACTAGGTAAGAGAGTTCTACAATGCATATAGTGCAATAATACCCCAGCAAAAGAAACTAGCAGAAACCTTCAGAGAAGTTAGCTATATGGTTGTTAGAGGCAGGAGAGTGAAGTGTGATAATGAGGAAATCAACGCAGTATTGGGCATGCCCACAAATATTGGGGATCACTGCCAGTATTTGATTAGAACAAAGAAGCTGGAAGAGATGAAAGAGTGGTTAACCCCACTAATTGCTGATGAAACTCCAAAGTGGGCGGCGGAAGGAGTTCCGATTGAAAAGAAAGAACTAAACATATCCATAAGGTTCTGGTTCAGTTTAATCAGCAGCACAATTATGCCATCCCAAAATGAGTCGACCCTTCACCTTGCCAAGGCAGCCTGCCTGGGTTGCATCATAGAGGAGACTCAGATAAACTTGGGTACAATCATTGCTTCAGAGATACTTATGCGTGCAAGACAAAGCCGAACCTCACTTCCATTTCAAATCTAGATCACAGAATTGTGCAAACGAGTCTAGGTGCCTCGGGATATTAGGAAGGACATAGAAGTGATGCCTACAACCTCTACTGATATCTGAAGGATCGAAGCCGAGTATCTTAAGGATAAAGCAGAAAAGAAAAAGACAACATCAATGAAGATAATAAACACAGAATCATCACCTACAGAGACACATATGTCTACTCTGAACATTGGACCTTCAGGTATATCCATTGCCACTGTTACTCACGCTGATCCTCCAGGTTTTTCTGTTGCTGCACAATCGTCAAAACCCACCATTATTGCTGTTGATTCCTGACTTCCACTCACCCGGGCGTCTCTACTCCAGATGGGACAACTGACTCTTTCTACCGATTGTCGCTGCGAACCTAGAGGCCTCTGTTCCAGACATGATTCAGATTTCCTTAATTGATGTTGTGACACCTTTGAGCACTACCATTGATGCCCTAGCGGCAAGAATAGCGGTGTGCGAGAATAACCAAGGGTCCACAGAGGAGGTGACAACTTTAAAAGCTGCCATTGCTGAACTACGAAATGATATATACCACATGAAGTCCACCGAGGTATCCATGGTCTTTGGAACGGTAGAGATTCCACATATGCCCAAAGTACCTCTGATCACCATAGGGCATGGAGATGGAAGGGAGCATATAGCCGATCCTGAACCAAAGGGAAAAACTGACGAAGAAATATTTGAGGAAGTTACAGCGGACGACATAGCCGAGATTGAAGAAATCATGATAAATGCTGTTGTGCGAACTTCTTTAGCAAAGTCTCCTGCTGCGGGATCCAGTGGAACTGGTTCTTCTGGTGGTCATTCCGGATACTGATGCCCAGACGGATGGAGCGACAAATTAGCCAGGATCACCTCTTTACCTCCCTCTTTGTCTTTCTTATTTTGCCTCTCGAATTCTTATTACTTGCATTTGAGGACAAATTACTTTTTTATTTGTGGTGGGGTGAGGCCCACACTTTTGTGTGTTGTTTGTGATTCGTGTTTTGGTGTACATTTGGGTTATCTGTTTTTAATTGTGTTTTTGAAACACTGCCTAGCGATTGTTTGAGCTCGTGGCTCTCTTTTGCTTTTAATTGCAAAATGATTTTGACCCTTCCGAAAAATTTTGAATTTTTTGCACATTTTTGCCACCCCTTGTGAGTTGAATGTGGCTGTTCTTTTGCAAAAAAATTTAGGTCTCGATTTCGATCAATACCGATGACTTGAATAGTGCTCTCAATTGAATGAACATGAATGTATGGCTATGATAAGGCCAAATGAAGTTGAATAGACAATATGTGAACTCTTTGCATCTCGTTGTGATTAACCATTTATCGAATTGATTCTCTTTTTATGACAGTTGCACACTAGCGAAAGTGTGTAGTCTTTCTTAACTTAAGTATCGATGCCTTGTGTGATTAGCTTGCTTTGAACCATGCATGAATAAATCTAGAATTTTCCCTATTAGTATGATTGATTTAGAAAGGTGTCCTCTTGAAATGATCTTAATGTAACTTTAAAGAGTGAGCCAAATTTGACATATATCTCTTTTGTGGCCTACCCGTGAGTGTGTGAAACTCTTTTGAACACCCTTTGAGCCTTACCTTTCTTTGGAAGAACCTTGATGAACCCTAGACCTCACTTGACCCACTACCTATAATACTCTTAATTTGTGGTTTAGTGAATAGCCAACTTAGGCCAAAAGCCTAAGTTGGGGGTGTGGTGAAAAGGAAAAGGAGATGTCAAGAAGTGCAGGAAAAGTCCCCTTTAAGCCATGGTGTTGTAGAACAACGGAAACCCCTTCAATCTAAGAAAAACAAAACTGGTGAATAAATACAAAAGAAATTGGGTTTCCAAGCAATCCATGAAGGTGAATAAATAGGTGACTTAGAAGTATTAAAAAAAGAATTGATAAAGGAGGAGAGGGGAATGCCTTGAGAATACCACATCCCACGAGGAAGGAGCCATTGAGCCTAAATGACCATACCTTTGCACTCTTCCCCATTACAAACATTAGAAAGAACTTTTTGATCTTGAGTAAACCGAATCAAAAGTCGATTGGAAAATGAGAGCAAACCTATGGGTGAAAGCATGCATTGTGTTCCTCTTTTTGAGTGTGAGCGTTGCATCTGATTCCTGATCTTGAATTGATTAACCTCTGTGTGTGAATATGGAATCATTCTTCATGTGAGGGCATTTAGATACTTTTTGTCGAGCTTGAACTCGCACAAGTAGCAAGTATTGCGAATATGAGAATCTCTGGTAATGGCGTGTCACAACTTGAATCATTGAGTGCACAGTTGATCTTTGCATAAGTAATTTGAATCTTGTTGTGTATGTTCATGATTGAGCTTGTGTAGCACTGTTTGAAACACCTTTTTGAATGGCTGAACTTGAGTTTGCTTGAGGATAAGCAAAAGTTTAAGTTGGGGGTGTTGATGAGTCCAGAAATTGGACTTATTTAGAGATTTATTTTGATAGAAATAGTGTCCTCGAATGCTTATTTTGTCTAAATATTTGATGAAAACTCTTAAGTTTCAGATACTTGAAGTTTTAGTGAAAGCATGGACACTTAGGCGCAAAAAGAAACAAAAAGGCTGAAAAGAACGACGAAGCTGAAGCCCGAGCATCACCAAGTACACTTGGCGATTTTCTGAAGGGATTTACCCTGCCCTTTTTTCCAGTACGCGAAGCCCTGAAGGAAAAGGATAAAAAAGACAATGAAAGGAGCAGTCTGTGCTTCGCCGAATAGTTCTGCGAAGCAGTACTATACCGCCCAATGGTCCAAAACGTGAAGGTGCTGAAGGCAAGCATGAAACGGCAATGAGACAGACGAAGGGTGAGTCGCCGAAGTCATTCGGCGATATCAACTAACTTCACCGAAAGATCCGCCAGCGCTATTTTTCTGAAGTCTATAAATACTGAACTTATTATTATTTTTAAGAGAGTCAAAATTTATTTTAATTTCCAGAATAGAATAGTACTTTTTGGGTATTTTTCTCCCAAGTTTGGAGAGGGTTTTGTGGGAGACTTGAAGAGAAAAGGATTTCATCTTCCCCAAGTTGGAAGTGATTCTTCTCCATTCTTCCTTTACTTAAATAAAGGTTTAATTTCTTATACCCATTTGATTTTACTATCATTTTAGGTGTATTTTGTTATTTCTTGATGTGTGGCTAAAAACCCCCCATTCTTGGGGTGTGATTTAGCAAATATGTGTTGATATTATTGCTGGTCTTGCTTGCTGATAGGTTAGATGTAGTTTAATGGTGATTTCACCTAGTGGTTGTGGTTAAATCTAAAGGGCTTGTAGTTGCAAATACAAAGCCACCCATGTGTTTTTCGACTTGCCCGAGAGGGAGGTCGCGAAACCAAGACCACTAGATTAATGGCCTAAGGAGTGGGTCGACATGAGGTTCAGCCTGAGAGGGTGAACCCTAGTCCCATATCCTAACACTCAGCTCTAGAGAGTGAGTGGGGTAAGGCGTAGGCTGGTCTTCATGTGGCAAATGGGTGTCCGAGAGGAACACATTTGAAACGGGATAAGTTATCCGAGAGGGAACTTATTTCCATTTAAAGCTTAGCCTAGTCACTATTATTTTGCAAATTTCCTTTCAAAAAGCATGTACCCAACTACTTATGTCAACTTGTATTGCGGTCACACCCTAAGAACATTTCCCTATACTTGATTTTCTTGTTAATTTTTGCTATTTTTACTAATTGTGACAAAACCCCCAATTTGATAATTGACACTTTCGTGTCACCCACTTTAATTTACCATGTTTTTGTTCATTAATGTCTTTATCTAAGACTAGTTAGAGCTTAATTTTATTTTCCTATCAATTCTCAAAACCACTCCATTCGGACACGACCCCAACCTTTAGTTGGGTTACTATACTATCGACGATCGTAGACACTCATATGGTAGGTTAGTGTCGTTGGTTACGATAGCCATCATTTGGTTGAACATATGTTGAACACTGCGAGGGACCTGTTCCGGTGATCTTAACTCTTGTTCCAACAGAGTTGGATGAACATCTCCTCTAAGAGAGGCCAAACTTTGTACGGCCACAAACTCCTCTGCTGCTGCTAGAAAGTTGGACTCTCGACCCTTGTCCTCAGGCAAATCCCCTTTGAATAGCCACTCAAACATGGTAGATTACATGGCTCTAGACCCAACTTCTAATTCTTCATTGGGTGTCTCAAGACTGGGCTTCACAACTAACTAGGCCTCAGAATTTTGGGATTTCTCACCGGATAACACTAAAGTTGGAGAACATGGTAAGATTTCCTCAGATTGGAGGACATGACACATCACTACTTCAGTGAGGGGAGTGTTAGATTCGCCAGTCTCACCAACCCTACAGACTGGTGTGGACAGAGATTCTTCTGGGGGAGGAATTGAGAAATTGAATGAAGTGGGAGTTTCAATTTCTTGGGAGATAGGGAGTTTCAAAGAAGAAGACGAGATAGTCATTTTATTTAAAAGTGAGGACAAGAAGATTTGAAGAACGAAGAGAGAATTCAAAGCGGATGGGAAGAGATTTGGATTGTTTAATTCTTTCAAAAGGTTGTATTTAACAAGGTATCGGGTACCTGAACAATGACGATTCTTGGTTTTAAAGCAAAAATACGTCTAAAACTGACACAATGAATAGGGACAAGACACATGGCAGTGACCGTTGTCAGAAAACTATGTAGCAAAAGTGATACTAACTTTTGGGGGACCAGGTCCCTCTTCTATAGATTGTCCTGCCTGTATGATTAGATCTTCCCTTTAGCCAACATGCCATGAGTGTGTACCTGCAGTAAGGTACCAGATGTGAATTCTCAAACAATAAGCAATACAACCTGTATAGATACCTGCCCTCCCTATCATAATCAGAAAGGGAGATTTCATGTAAGCTTGTTATGAAATCAGGTGATTTTGTGCATCCCCAACTTCAGTTTATTCTTGACGAAGTTTTCTTTGCTCAAAGGCTTGGTAAAGATGTCAGCCACCTGGTCTTCTGTCTTGCAAAATCTCATCACTACATTCTTCTTCTCAACATGATCCCTCAGAAAGTGATGCCTCACATCTATATGTTTAGTCCTCTTATGCTAAACACAGTTCTTGGCCATGTTCATTGCACTTGTGTTTTCGCATATAAGAGGAATAGTGTCTGTGAGAACACCAAAGTCTTCGAGTTGTTGCTTAATCCATAATAGTTGAGCACAACATGATGAAGCATCCATATATTCTGCTTTTGTTGTAGACAAAGCTACTGAATTTCGCTTCTTGGTGCCCCATGAAATCAGTGATGATCTTAAGAAATGTGCTATGCCTGAAGTGCTCTTTCGATCAACAAGAAAACCTGCATAGTCAACATCAGCATAACCAATTAGATCAAAGGAGTCACCACAAGGGTAGAAAAGGACCAGGTCCTATGTTCCCTTCAAGTATCTCAAAATTTGCTTGGTTGCCTTCAAGTGTGATTCATTTGCTGCTGCTTGGAACCTGGCACACATCCCTACACTGAAAACTATGTCAGGTTTGCTTGCAGTGAGGTAGAGGAGTGGCCCAATGATTCCCCTATACATGGTCTTATTTACGTCAATCCCTTCTTCATCCCTATCCAGTTTGAAACTTGTGCTCATTGGGGTGTCAAGAACTTTTGCCTCAAGTATACTAAATTTCTTGAGCAATTCTTTTATGTACTTCTCTTGGCATATTGATGTACCCTGAGGGGACTATTTGATTTGCAGCCCCAAGAAAAATGTAAGCTCCCCCATCATGCTCATTTCAAATTCACTACTCATCAAGTCAGCAAATTCTTTGCATAGTGAATCTGAAGTAGCTCCAATTATAATGTCATCTACATATACCTGCACAATCAACAGCTCTTTACTTCTGGACTTTAAGAACAAAGTATTATCAATTTTACATCTCTTGAACCCGTTTGCCAGAAGAAATTTTGACAAGCGCTCATACCAAGCTCTGGAAGCTTGCTTTAGACCATACAGTGCTTTGTCCAGCTTCAACATATGGTTTGGCAGATCAGCATCTTCAAAACCTGGAGATTTCCTATCATACACCTCCTCGTTCAGATACCCATTTAGGAAGGCACTTTTAACATCCATTTGAAACAATTTGAACTCTCTGTAGGCAACAAAAGCTATTAAGATTCTGATGGCTTCCATTCTGGCTATAGGAGCAAAGGTCTCATCATAGTCAATCCCTTCCTCTTGATTATATCCTTATGCCATGAGTCTTGACTTGTTTCTGGTGATGATCCCATGCTCATCAAAATTTTTTTTGGAAAACCCATCTAGTGTCGATGATGGTTCTGTTGAGAGGTCTGGGGACCAGGTGTCATACCTTGCTTCTCTCAAACTGATGTAGTTCTTTCTGCATTAATGTTACCCAATCAGCATTCTTTAAAACTTCCTTGATGTTCTTGGGCTCAATGGTGGATATGAAGGTTGAATATGCAACTAGATTTCTTGTTTTGGATCTAGTTTGTATTCCAGAATCAAGTGGAGAAACAAGATAATCCAAAGGATGAGAAGATTGATGTTTCCATTCAGACTTTCTAGTTATCTCCTCTTCAATATCAGCAGCAGATTCATCTTCTTCATGCTCTTTGTTTTGAGAGACTCCCTCCTGAGCTGCACCGGAGGGACCAGGTTCCTCTGTGATTTCTGCACCTTTTCCTTCCTTTGAAACTTGTTCACTTCGAGGAGTTTGGATTACCTTGTCTTGTTGACCCTTCATCAGTTCCTCTAATTCAATGTCTTCATTGTGTTCATCCTTGTTCTTATCATCAGATTCATCAAATATCACATGCATACTCTCTTAAACACACAGAGTTCTTTTATTGAAAACTCTGTATGCCTTGATGGTAGAAGAATACCCAACAAACACCCCATTCATCACTCCTGGCATCAAACTTGCCAAGATCATCCTTTCCATTATTCAATACGAAGCATTTGCAACCAAAAGGCTTCAGATGAACAATTGAAGGTTTCATGTTATTCAGCAACTCACACGGGATTTTCTTGATCACTAACCTAATGAGACACCTATTTTTAATATAGCAAGTTGTATTGACTGCTTCTGCCCAAAAATTCATTGCAAGTCATGAGTCAATCAACATGGTTCTAGCAATATCCACCAAGGTCCTGTTCTTCCTTTCCACAACCCCATTTTGTTGAGGAGTTCTTGGTGCAGATAAGTTGTGATGAATTCCATTTCCAGCACAAAAGTTTTCAATTTGAGTGTTTTCAAACTTTGTGCCATGGTCTGATCTGATGCTTGCAATCTTGCAGTTAACCTTTAGTTGAATTGTCATGGCAAAGGTGATTAGTACTCCAGCTGTCTCATCCTTTGTCCGCAAAAACATGTTCCAGGTGAACCTGGAGAAATCATCAACAATTATCAGAATGTACTTCTTATCTCCTCTGATTTGGATTCTGACAGGTCCACATAAATCCATGTGGAGAAGTTCTAGTGGTCTAGTTGTTCTTTCACCTTTCTTGGGTTTGAAGGATGATCTCATTTGTTTCCCCCTTACACAGGCCTCACAGACTTTGTTGTCAGAAAACTTCAGCTTAGGCAGTCTGCGGACCAGGTCCCCTGCAACAAGCATGTTTAGCAAGGATGAGCTCACATGTCCCAATCGTTTATGCCATAGATTTGCATTGTCATTCTGAGCGCTTTGACACGTGAGATTGTCCCCTTCTATTGAGTCAAGATCTGCAACATACATATTTTTGACTCTTTTGGCAGACATTACAACTTTGTTAGTTACACAGTTGGAAACCAGACACCTGTCAGACAAAAATTTAACTTCATTTCCCTTACCACAAATTTGAATACACTTAACAAATTGTATTTCAAACCATTCATATAATGAACATTGTCTATGGAATGTTCTTCTGATCTTCCTATTTTCCCAATTCCGAGAATGAAACCCTTTTTCCCATCACCAAACGATATACCACCGCCCTGGTGTGCTTCTAAAAAGAGGAATTTTTGAGTGTCTCCAGTCATGTGCCTTGATCATCCACTATACATGTACCAGCACTGACTGCTTCCTCTCTTCTACACAAGAATCATTTATTAGACTTAGGAACCACTTGAGATGGAGTTCCCAAAAATTGTCAAAAGGTTTAATGAGAAACCTTCATGTCCACGGGGGAAAGTGTTCTTGCTAAAATGGTATATGGGACCAGGTAATTTTTTCTTTTCTACACATCCTTTTCTTGACTTGAGAAAATTCTCTTGCCATTCTTTTACTCTCTTTAGAGACTCACATGTTTCTTTAAGATGACCATTTCTTCCACAATGGGTACACAACAGATTGTCATAAATAGAGACATATTTACTATGAGGATTGTAGGGAGGTTCTATCTGTCTACAACCTAAGCCCTTTTTGTTGTTGAACTTCTAATTGGCTAAGTTCGAAAGGATCTTACACGAATCAGTCCATTTCAGGGAATGGTTCAGCTCTTCTTTTATCTTACTAAGGCCTTTCATTAGTTGAGAATTCTTTTCAAGAGAAGCCACTAATTTAAACTCCGATCCCTTTAACTTTTCTTGTAATTCGACCTCAAAGCTACCGAGTTTCCGTTTCCCACCCTCAGAGGTACCAGGTTCCTCACTGGGCTACATGCTCTAAGTTTCTATAATACTTATCCTAATACTCATTTCAGACATTTGAGAGTTAAGGGCTGCATTTTCATCCTCACACAGACTCAATTTTTCACTTATCATAATATTCTCAGTGGTTAGTTCATCTACTGAATCAATTAGTACTGCAACACGTTTTCTTAACCTCTTAATGGATAAAGTATCTAGATCACTTTTAGGATCAAAAAGGGTTACCTCATCCTGGTTCTTTTCATCGTCTGATTTTGCCATTAGTGAGAAAATGGAGTTGAACATGATTTCATCATCTTTGACGGCCATCATTGAGACATCTTCATAGTTGTTCTCTTCTTCCTCTGATTCACTGGAGCCTTTTCCCCAAACTGCAAATACTTTCTTCACTACTTGATCAGCGTGAGCCTTTTTTCTGGCATGATCTGGGACCTGGTCCCTTCTGCGAGGTTTGAAGTCCTGAGCTTCCTGCTTTTGGCTTTGACAGTCCCTCATGAAATGTCTAGGCTTCCCACATTTGTGGCAAAGATCATTTGCATTTGCTGCTCTGCTAGTAGACCCTTTCTTTTGGAACCCTCCATGCTTCTTGATTATCTTCTGAAACCTTTTAGTGAGATATGCCATCTCATCCTCCTCTTCTGACCCATCATTCAGAGACATTTTCAAGGCCACTGATTTCTCTTCTTTCTTTCCTTCACGATTGACCCCTGTTGCCTGTTCAGCTCATAGGTTTGAAGGTTTCCAATCAAATAATCCATGATGAGTACCTTTAGGTCTCTTGCTTCAGTGATATCATTCACTTTTTTCTCCCATGTCTTGGAAAGCACCCTGAGAATCTTTTGAACTTGTTTGCTTGGGTGAATAGGCTCACCAAGACATCTTAGTTTGTTGGTTATGGAAGTGAATCTTATATTCATCTCATGGATGGTTTCGCCTTCCTTCATATAGAAATTCTCATATTGAGTCGTTAGCATATCTACCTTAGACTCCTTGACTTGTGTCGTTTCTTCATGAGCTATTTTGAGACAATCCCACATTTCTTTAGTTGTCTCGCATGCATAGATTCTGTTGTACTCATTTGGACCAATCCCACACACTAGCAGCTTTTTTGCTTTATAGTTCTTTTCTATCTTTTTCGTGTTAGCTTCATTGTATTCCCTTCTAGTTTGGGAATCACCTTGGTGAGTTCTCCATCTACTACATCTTTGGTGGGAATGTAAGGTCCGTTAAGAATCACATCTCATAGCTCAGTGTCTTCAGCATTGATATAATCATAAATGCACGTTTTCCACCATCCATAAAATTATCCGTTGAAGCGAGGTAGTCTAGTGGTGGACTGAACTTCTTCCAGGCTTGGTGGAGCAACCATTCCTTCAGGATCTTCTCTTTTCTTGGTGTTACTCAAATAGAAAAGTCAAGCTCTGATACCACTTGTTGGAATATATGTGTAACACCCAGAAAATTAGTAGGTGAAACTAGAGCCTTACGTATGAGTGTTAGAATTTTTTGTGTGGTTTAGAGTTGTAAAATAGCCCCCAAAATTTGACCAAGTATAAGATCAAGTGAGGGTTCAAGGAAGGTGAAAGGCATCACTGCCCGTACAAGCACTCTTGAACTTTGCCTTAGCCGTGTGGGCAAAAGGCATTGTTCAAGTGAGGTTTCAAGGCGCGTGAAAGCCTTCACTATCCTTAGAAGCTCTCGTGAACACTACCTTAGCCATTTTTGGTCAAGGAGGCAGTTCATTTGAGGGTTCACGGAAGGTGGAAGACTCCACTACACGTGAAGCCCATCTCGTGAACAATGCCTTAGCCATTTTGGGCAAAGAGGGAGTCTACGGGAGGGTCAACGAGGCGTGAAGGACTTCACTGCCCGTGGAGAGCCTCCATGATAATTGCCTTAGTCACGTGGGCAGTAGGCGTGGTTCATGCTAGGGTCCACGGCTCGTGGAAGATTTCACTACACGTGGAGACCCTCGTGGACAATGCCTTAGCTTCAAAATCCAAAGGCATCAAGTCCACGTGAGGGACCACGGCATGTGGAGAAGTCCATTGCCCGTGAAGACCCTCTTGGACTTTGCCTTAGGCGTGTGGGCAGTCCACTTTGGTGAGGGGTAGTTTTGTAATTTTTATTTTTAAGTCCAATTTAAATGGGTATGTTTTATATTATTTTTAAATAAATATATAAGGTATTTTAGGTCAATAAACACCAAAACAAAATCACTTTCACAAAGACCCAAATCAAAATCAAAAGTTCATCTTTCTCACAATATTTCTCTCTATAAACCCAAGAAGAAGAAGAGTAAAATTGAAGCTTGTGCTTGAAGAAATCAAGGGTTTTTCATCAAATTCTTTGAAGATTCTTTATCAAGGTATGGTAGTTTTCATCTACGGGTAGATTCCACCCATAGATCCCCTTCAAAACTTGATTTCAAATCTTACAATTTCCCCAAAAGATAGGGTTTTTTTCGAGTGACACGGGTTCTTCTTTAAACTGTTTTCAATGGTTGAATTATTTTGGGTTATGATTGAATCGATGATATATGGTTGAATTATTGTGAAATTCCCCCAAGAACCCATGGATCCCCTATATTACTAAATTGTGATCTTAATGTGGGTTAATTGATTTTAGAAGCATGTGAATGGGTCTTATATGAATTGATTGAATTATGTTATTACCCATATCTAATGTAGAAATTCTAGATGTTGGGTTGAATGTGATTCATGATTCTTGAAGGGTAAATTATGAGAATTTGTACATGAACATGAGAATTATGCATGTGCTTCAAGAATTACTTTGAGAATGAAGATTCTATGACTATGGTGTAATTGTGGTATTGATTGAAAGATCATTCTCCCCTATACCCTTACACATTATTATTCATGAATTAATTATGACTATGATGATCTTGTTGGGTTGATTGAAAGGCCATGCAAATGGGTTTTGTTTAGATTAATTGAATTATGTTATTACCCATGCCTAAATTATAGTAATTATAGGTGTGTTGATGAATTATGATTTATGGTCCTTTATGGACAAACTATGAGATTTTGTATAATCATGATGCTTATGTACATGTTTTGTAAAGATATTGAAAGTAATGTGATCATGACTATAATTCAATTATGTTGTTGTTGAAAGGCTATTCTCAACTATACACTTGTGAATGATGATGACATGATTGTAAAAGGGTTTTCTCAATGTATAGTGTACCATGAATTGGTAGGCTTAAGGTATCCTCTTCATGTGTAATTTAAAGTGATCTTGATCAATGTACCATGAATTGGTAGGCTTAGGGCATCCTCTTCTTGTGTAACTAAATGGATCTTGACTTAATGAACCTTGAATTGATAGGCTAATGGCATCCCTTTCATAATGATTAATGAAGTACTCTAAGGCTTTTTCTTGAATCGATAGGTCGATGGCATTCCTTTCATGATGAGTCCATGAAGTAATGTAATGATGATCCTTGAATCGGTAGGCCTAAGACATCCCTTCATGATTGATAAATAATGAACCTTGAAATACGGTACCCCTTTCATGAGGATTTAATGAGCTATCCTAATAATGTACCTTGAATCGGTAGTCTAATGGCACCCTTTCATGTGTGGAATAATGTACCTTGGGTCGGTAGGCCAATGGCATCCCTCTCATGCGTAATAATGTTAAAAGAGAATGAACTACTCTATGGGAATTTGATACATAGCACCGAGTGGATGTTGTAAGGTGGAAGCTCTCCCCATGTTAGGCCGGGTTTCAAGTAACACCTTCCTTGTCCCATAACTATGTGCCCACATAGGTTATAGCTAGTGGATCCACCTAGGCTATCAAACATGAGCTCTACCTTAGGCAAGTAGGACACCTCTTTTCTGTGTGGGGGCATGACACCGGATTCCTTGTAGCTCACATGGTCTATATCGGTTAAGGCTATATTTCCCTACATGACAAGAAAATGAACTATGCTAAGAACATGAACATGAACTATAACTATGGCTTCTTAAGCAGTTCTACTTAGTATGAGTGGGGGTATGGGACTCCATTTATGCACTGCACAAGTAGGATTTAAGAGTAGTTGTGGTGTGGTTCTCTTATGCTATGAATTAGACTTATGAATTATGCATGTATGATATGAATTGTTGCTAAGCGTGACTTTACTTGCTACAAGCTATGAACATGATTGTTTCGGTGTTGACTATGGATGAGGTCAAGGTAAGATATGTATGATGTTGGTGACCTAAAAGTGGTACTTAGTATTAGGTAGGATTATGGGCTCTTACCTATGCATTGCACAAGTATAGCTTAGGGTTGCTTATGAGATGGTTTGACTTATGTTTCTTCACAATTGTGCATGATGACTTTTAAACTTGATAAAAATACATGTTTCAACTAAATGTCCCTTTTTAGCATGTTTTAAGGATTTTTTATGCATGGCTACCATACTTAGTGCAATTTTGTGCTAACCCATATTTTCTACATATTTCTATAAATGTAGACTATGTTGTTAACGGTTGTGACCCTTATTGATTCTCGATTGTATTAGATGGTTATTGAGACAATGTCTAGACTTCCATTTGGTTTTATGAAAAGACTTCGATTGTAAAAAGTTTGAATTCCGCACCATTTTCTTATGTCTTATGTTATGAATGTTATGAGGCTTGTATGAGGATCTTCGGAGTCTTGTACGCCGTTTCACGTCCGAGGTGTAGGCTCGGGTCATGACAAACATGGTATCAGACCACAAGATTTTGGGATGGTTTTAGGATGATGTCTCATAAGCCACGTCTAGTAGAGTCTTGTTCACGAGTGTGAAGCGCGCCACATTTACTAATAGGAGGCTATAAGATATTTAGGAAATTTCACTTCTTTCATTACTCTTTGGTCGTGCCTTAGAGTTTTAACTCTATAAAGTCCTTTTCCTAACCCTTCTCTTATGTCCTTATGATATGAATACAAGAAGGGTGAACGCAAGAATGATGGAAGAGGAGATTGTGAATGAGGGAGTTCCTACTTAAGGTCCCCAAGAACCTCAAGCTCCTATTGATGCGGGGACTATGACAAATGTGGAAATAAGGTCAGCTCTCCAAATATTGACCCAAGTCGTGACGGCCGTAGGTGAAATAGTCCATGACAATAGTGACACAATTTCAAAGGAAAAATGCACAACATAGAATCACAAGGAAGTAGTAGTCAATGAAAAGAACAATAATTTGAATAACACTCAGGGTAATAATGCTGAAAATAATCAAAACAAAAAACAGATATAATTCAAACAAGCTTCTAACTTAGCAGAGATGTTCCTACTACAGAGAAGTCAGGCAAACTGGATCAGGCTTGGAGATGCAAACACAAGGTATTTTTACCCAGTTATTAACCATAGACAATTGAAGCAAGCTATTGAACAACAATTGGAAATATTGAAACTTCTTAATGCAAAGGATGTTAGGAAAGTTGTGTTTAGTATTGATAAGAAAAGCAGACCTAGTCCTGATGGCTATGGTAGTGATTTCTACAGAGAAGCTTGGGATATCGTGGGAAAGATGTTTCTAAAGAACTATTGGATTTCTTCTGGAATGGTCAGTTACTAAGACAGATAAATGCTACTAATATTTCCCCCTTATCTCGAATGTCCTGGTTCCTGAAAATGCTAGTCAGTGCAGACCTATCTCGTGTTTTATTGTGATCTATAAAGTCATTTCGAAACTATTTTGTCAAAAACTAAAATATGTTGTAAGTTATTTGGTAGCAAAGAATCATGCAACTTTTGTTCAAGATAATTTTTTGACTGCTTTACAGGTAACAAAAAGAAAATACTACACAAGAGAAAATACATACTAGTTTCAGTTTCCTTAGCACCTTGAGCCACTTCAAACACTTCTTTTGCTTTTCTAGATTCAAACGGACCTTCAAATTTAAGTGCAAATTATAAAAACTAACACTTCAATTCAACTAACAAAAAAAGTTGCACAAATAAAATAAAATACTAGCATCACTTTTTTGAGCAAATTGAGGCACTCCAATCACTTTTGTTGACTTAACAAATTCAAATGCACCTGCAAATTTTGATGGAAGTCAAACAAAATAAGAAGTTCATGTCCATTATTAATAACAGAAAGAATACAAAGGAGATTAAGTAGAGAAAGCTAAGCAAAATTTCTTGATCAAATAGATTAAGTAAACTAACTCTTTTGCAAATTATCACTTCTTTGAGCATCTCGAGTCACTTCTGCTTCTAGAAACAGGGTGTCATCGTCTTCCATTGGATAAAAATTATGAGGAACAGTGATACTAGTCTTTGCCGGCTTATTTCGACTAGAAGTTGTTGTAGTACTTCTATTTTTGCCAATCAGAGTTCTTTTTTCAGCATTAATCCCTAAGCTTTGTCCTCAAGCCCTTGCATCACTGGTCAAAGTATTGATTCATTTCAGCTCCTTGACGGAGGGGAGCATTGTCTTCCTTTTCATCAAAACAAGGATGCACATGGAAACTATTGTCTGCTAGCTTATTCAACTTAGAAGTTGTGGCATTGTAACTTCTATTTTTTGAAATCAGAGTCCTTTGCTCAGCATTAACTCTTGTAGTGCTCATAACTTTCAAACTTTGACCTAGTCCCTTTGCTAAGGCACCAGGCTGAATGAGTTCATGCTTTGGAATTTTTGAAGCTTGTCTCATTTCATACTTCAGAGTTTTTGAGGGATTCATGTCAACCTAATACAAAATAATAATAATAATAATAAGAGCAAAGTTTTCCAAAAGATCAAATAGGTGAGGAAGTTTTTCATAAGATGAAATGTGAACTGAAAACGCAATCAGAAAAAGACACATGTTCATGTAACACAGGTTCCTCGCATTAACCATTACTACTTTAGTAAAATCAAGGCAACATTAAAAACCAATATCATTAAACAAATTTTCACAGAAAATACTATAAAGAATCATTACCATAAAAAATTAATAAAGTAAAAGCAAGCATAATAAAGTTACTAACCTTAATGAGTTCTTTTTCTTTTCATTTGTGTAGAGTTATTTAACTCTTCTAAGTCATCATCCTTTTTTCCCAATATATCAAAAGAATCACGAGGTTGAACATTTTGCATTATATGTCAACCTTTATTCGAATGATCGATAACATAAAATACTTGTGATGCTTGGCTAGCTAATACAAATGGCTCATTTATTTTCAAACATCGCCGACGGTTAACACTTACAAAGCCATATTCATCCATTTTAAGTCCCCTCTTCTGATCATACACATCAAACCATTTACATCGAAATAAAGTCAATCTTCTCTCCCCAAAAAATTGTAATTCAAGAACCTCAGTTAACTCGCCATAGTAATTCATATGTTTTTGCTCTTCACGGGTCTCACCTACTACAGCTACCCCACAATTCTGAATTTGCAATATTGATCATACTCTTGCACATGAAACCTATATCCATTAACAATATGGCCTTTGAATCTTGTCACATATGGTAGAGGACCATGTGATAACGATAGCAAATCTTCAATTCTCTTACTATCATCATGTTTGTACAACTCTACAACCTAACAACATCAAATACCCTTTTAGAAAACAATATTTACATACTTGATTTAAGAAAATTGATTAATTTCTACTCACCTTTTTTTGTAACCAACTAATGAATTGTCTATTCCACTCCTCATCTTATCTTTGTTGAGAGGTCTCACTATGAATTTGTGAAAATTCTCTACAATGAATTGAAGTTCTACATGTTATTTTAAGTTAAAATATGGACAAGATAGAAGTAAATTATTAGATTTAATCAATACTTACTCGAGAAATGGTTGAATTTCATCACAGTTCTTCAAAATATAAAAATGTGCCTCCTCCAAATCATGTGAATCAAGTATGTGTGGTGAACTACCCTTTAAAATTTTTCCAGGTTCACAAAATATGGTTAAACCACCCTCAGATTCAATTACCCCACCATCATAATTTCTCTCCGGACAATTAAACTTTGTCTCTATTGTATTCAAATACCTTGAACATGATGTCATACATTCAACTGCTAAATATCCCTCTACAATCGAACCTTCAAGGTGAGCCATATTACCAATAAAACACTTCAAAAAGTGTAGGTATCTCTCTATTGGATACATCCATCGATATTGAACTGGTCCAGCAATCCTATCTTCATTAGGTAAATGAATAGACAAGTGTACCATGACATCGAAAAAAGCAGGAGGGAACACCTTTTCTAACTAGCATAGTATTTTTGGTATTTGGGCTTCTATTTGTTCCAACTCCTCTATGCTCAAACATTTTGCTCCAAGAACTTTGAAAAACATAGACAACTCAATAAGTGGTTCAGACACAGATTTGCAAAGCATACCAAGCATGGCAAGTGAGAGTAAATGTTGTAGAATTATATGACAATCATGACTTTTTAATCCTGAAATTTTTTTATCCTTAAGGTTGACACATTGAGAAATATTTGAGGAAAATCCATCTGGGACCTTTAAATTCTTCAAAAAATTGAAAAACTTTTGCTTCTCTTCAATAGATAATGTGTAAGATGCTGCCGGCAACTCATATTCATCTCCATTTTGTATTGGATGCAATTCTTTTTGTATATTCATTGCTTGTAAATCCAACCGAGTACTCAATGTGTCTTTTGTTTTCCCTTTGATATCTAAAATTGTCCCCAAAATACTGTCACATATGTTCTTCTCAATATGCATCACATCAAGATTATGTCGCAACAATAAGATTTTCCGATATGAAAGATCAAAGAATATACTCTTCTTATTCCAATTATCACCCCTTTTCTTATGTGATATTTTAATATTTTTCTGTGGATCCTTTGTTAATGGCAACCCATCTAAATCAGCAACCTGATCAAATATATCATCACCAGACAACATTTCTGGTGGTAGCCTATGCTCAATAGTCTTATCAAATGACACTTTATCATTTCTCCATTTATAATTAAGAGGAAGATAGCGTCTATGGCCCATATAACACTGTTTTTGGCCATTTGTTAGCCTTGTAGAGCAAGTTTTTTTATTGCAACATGGGCAAGCCAATTTTCCTTTTGTACTCCATCCAGACAAATTTGCATATGCTGGAAAGTCATTAATTGTCCACAACAAAGATGCATGTAATGTAAAATTCTTTCTAGTTGATGCATTAAATGTCTCCACTCCAGTTTCCCATAATTCATTTAACTCCTCTATTAAAGGTTGTATATAAACATCAATTGCATCACCAGGACTATCAGGTTCAGGTATAAGCATTGACAAAATAAAATTCTCTTGCTTCATGCAAAGCCAAGGTGGCAAATTATAAGGAACAAGTACCACAGGCCAAATGCTGTAGGGAGTTCTCGACAATTCAAATGGTTGGAAATCATCACTAGTAAGTTCAAGTCGTACATTACGAGGCTCAACTGCAAAATATGGGTGAAGTTCATCAAAAAAATTCCATGCCATTGAATCAGCTGGATGCCTCATTATTCCATCATCAACTCTTTTTTCATGATGCCATGACATTAAAAGAGATGTCTTTGAGCACATAAATAATCTTTGAAGTCTTGTCTTTAGAGGAAAATAACGTAAAATCTTGCATGGTATCTTTTTCCTTTTTTCAATTTTGTTTCCCCACTATGTTTAGCATCCTTCCATCTAGATGCACCACAAACTTTGCACGATTGAAGACAATTATCATCCTTCCAATACAACATGCAATCATTCTTACATGCATCAATCTTCTTACAAGAAAGCCCAAGATCTCGAATGACCTTCTTTGCCTCATAATATGAATCCGGCAAGTTTGTTCCATCAAGCAATAAATCATCTTTCAAAAACTTTAATAGCATCGTAAATGACTCATTACTCCAATGACCAATACTTTTAAGGTGAAGCAATTTAATCAAAGTAG
>JAJOOF010016150.1:0-28782 GCA_029582545.1 Solanum lignicaule
AGTCCAATATATATATATATATATATATATATATATATATATATATATATTATTATCCTTATTAATAAGTGAACAACAAAGGACGAACACAACATAAAAGAATTGTACAAAAAGCATTTTAAATTGTACAGTTTTATTCTTTCCATTAAAGCACATGTACTGTTATATTGTAAACCACGTGTACTGCTTTTTCTAAACCTGAATAAATATTGAACACTTTTCCTCCTTCCCTTTTCTTCCTTGTTCAACTTCTTTCTCTATCCGAATTCGAATTCAAAAATCAAAGCTTGAAGATGATGAATTAATCAGAGTTGAGGAATTGTTTTCTTTTTTCATGAAATGGGTGATCCTCCAAGAGTGATAAAATATTCGTTGACTGAGAGTCTTGATTTTGAGCAAGTTCCCCAATCAGAATCGTCAAAAGTAAAAAATCCAATTGAAGGTGAAATGGAGAATAAAAAAGCCCCGTGCAGCTATCAACTTGAGATAGTGAATTTCCTTGAGTGCAGCTAAGCATTGAGGTAGCCTAGGCTGTTGTATATATATTTACTTAAAAATTCTTCACTATAAATGAGACATCTGATTGCTATGTGAGTAGTGTTTTTCTAAATAACATTTGACCATTTTTACATGATTAATGTATAAAACTTACTTTTTAATAAAATTGTGATGTGAAATTATCATACTAATTTATCCTCCATTTGATTGCCTGAATGAAAAAGTCACTAACCTTTCAAGTCCAAGAGCTCATTAAGAAGTTGCCTCCTCTGTACGTTTTGTTTCTTAATGCAAGCATCTAATGCTCCAAGTTCAGCTGATATAGTGATGTATATGAGAAAAACTAAAAATTAATCACTTAAGTTCATAATGAATGTGATATGTCCATGAATTTACCTTTAATCTTTGAAATGACAGTCTCATTATTACTGTTTTCATATATCTTGTTATCAGATGACTTTGGTTGCAGGACCTTAATTATTGTGTGTTTTCATTCCTTTTAAATGTTATTTAGAAAAAAAAACATTAATCTTCTATCTTTAGAAAAAAAGTAGCAATAACATAGAGGAAATAACATCTTGGGGAAAGTAACTCTCGAGTATGAATTTCGTTTTCTTATGCATCTCCCTAATACATTTGTACTACCCTGCAAACAAGAAAATATTTTCAAGACATTTATTATATTTGGTTTCCAATTGTCTTTGGCAGGCCAACAAGTTATATTAATTGATGATTCCTCTGTGGTTCAGCTTGATTCTCTTATCTAAACCTTGAGTAAGATTTGATAACAGTTTTCCAATCGTCAACTTTTATATATATTTCTTATATTCTTTTTTGTCCTTCTTCATGTTTTCCAAATGCAGGGAGAATTCTGATTTTTTGTTTGAAATTTTTGCTACTAGAAAGGAAGCCCTTTTAAAGTTTTCAGGATAATGGTAATGACTTATCTTCCTCCTGTTCCATGTTATTTTTTTTCTGTTTTTCCTTCCTTTATGGCATTTTGAAAGAAAGACGTGTTAGAGTTTCGGAGCCTGCTATATGATAAATCCAAAGGTGATTTGCATGTTTTTTTTTCATGTAGTTACATGTTGTATCTGAAAGGCATCACGGAGATGCAAATTATATGCACACAAGCATGGTTAGCTCCTAAGAACAAAAATACATATTTAATCAGGGAAGTAGCCACAAGCAAAGAATGGTATCTAAGTCATATTGAGCGAGCTAATGAAATCTAAGAGGGGGTATATATCATTTACTGGGGATAAATTGCTCCAACGGAAGATGTTAAGAAGGCAAAAGGATTTCATACTGCTAATTGGAATTGAGATACCATCAAAACGTCTGAAATTTCTTTCCTTTCAAATACACCAAAAAAATACATGATGAAATCATGTGTCAACTTTTCTAAATATCAACTTCTCTAAGACTTCAATTTCCCGGTGCTTCTTTTACACTTGAGGGGAGAGTCCAGTTGATTCTTCTCGATACCTACCACTTCAATTGGTATTTTTCAAAAACAAAACAAGCATGGGATAAGCTTACTTTTGATTACACCACCTTAATTTTGTTTCATGTTTGATCGTTAGAGAAGAGCGACTGGATCAACATCTGATTTATATCGGCAGAAAGTGTGTGGTGTCCAACTCTAACTACTCCGGATGTGTCCGACTCTGTACTACTCCGGCTGCAACTGTGTGTGCTGCTTCTGCTTTCACTTATCAGTTTCTACCTTTTGTTTAAGAGATGAAAAAATGAAGTATTTTTAAAATCTGCTTGGATAAGTTCAATTTTAATGGGCACTACTGATGTATTTTGTTTTGGATTCGTGGATTCACAATTGTTACCTTTGAAGGCACTCTTCAATGTAAATTATGTACATACTTATTCAATGTACTTTTACATTAAATTAGTTGTGGGTTTATGCTTTCCTTTCTGCAACTTTACCATATGTTGCAAAGCATTCACCACATTAAAATGTTAAATGTTGGGTCCGTGCTAAGCACGGACCATGCCTCTCTAGTATATATATATATATATATATATATATATATACATACAACAAGGGTTGGACTATCACAGCATCATAAAATTGTACAAAATGCTATTCAAATTGTACTATAAAATTGGACAATTTTGCCCCTGTCCTAGAAACATATGTCTGCACTCTTTCTAAACACGTGTATTTTTCTCATAAAAACACCTGTACTGTATTTTATCATCTAAGGCAAAACCCTTTCTCTCTGTTTCACCAGCAAGTAGTAACAATTTTAAGAGGATTAATTTTACAATTCTCTTCACCCTCTTGAATTTCTCTCGACTGCAGTGATGTCTCTTCTTGGTTCTCACAGGTTTGATCTGTTCTTCATTTTTTTCTTTTTCTTTTGGTGTTGAAACATTTCCCCAATTGATATGTGCTAACTTAAAAGAAAATCATGAATCTCAATTTTTAAATTTGTTGATTGTAAATAAAGAGGAACGATTTTAACAAATATTACATTCAATTTATGGCTGCTCAATGTGCACAATCTTTTGCCAACTGGAGATGGGCTAATTTCTTAGAGATTCATTGAGTTTTTTGGCATAAAATCTTACAAATTCTAAAAATTGTAGTTTTATAAGACTCTCTTTTGAGTTTTCCATAGGAAAGTAGCTCAGCCCAATCTCATTTGTTGATTTTAAGATGTAATATCCTGAATTACATTACCTGTTTTCTTTTTATTCTTACTACTGCTAAATTATTACTACAGAAGACATGCAAAAATTAGTAAGGAAACATGATTTTTATGTGATACCAATTGATTCAATTAGGACACTAAATTAAGAGAAAAAACTGAATAATTTACGGATGCTTTGTATTTTCTGTTTCTTATACTAGCCTGCTATCCGCCTTTTAAGTTAAGAATTAGAGGTCTGCTTTCCTCGGACATCACTTATTCGATAAAAGTTCCTTCGAACTTAGAAGGAATATAGTAGTCCATTGATTCAAAGTACATATGTCATGTTCTTCACATAGACGAGCTACTTCCATCGAAGTTAAGAAGTCAAGTGGAAGGCTGATGCCCTAGAAGTTGAAGGTAATAATTTGTTAAATAGGACTTATTCTCTGTGGCCACTACTGTCTACCTAAGGGAGTCTTATTTTGCGCTTCTCTCTACATTCCAAGGTGAAAAGTCTCTCAGAACTTGTTGCAGGGGCAGTACTAAATTTACAGATTACATTAAGTTATTTCACTCACTTCATTGTTAGGAATTAGTGTATGCTTCAGCTTTAGCCATATTAGTATAGGAAGAGATTTACGTGTATTTGATCTCTTTCGTCAAACAATTAAGACTTCATTTGCACTGTTATTGAACAGTTAAATCTCAATTTTCTATAACTTTTAGCTTTTTACGAGGTTCTATTTATGTACTTGCTAGCATTTAGACTCTCGTTATTCTATCGTCATATAAATAAGAAAGAAAAATTATGTTATCTTAGTGAATTGAAATACTCTTTCACCAGGTGATAGTAAATTAAAATTATTCATTTATTTGCTTATATATGATGTACAATTACTTATAATATTCTTTTTGTAATGTAAATCTGCAGATGACAAGGGTTAAGAAAATCATTTAAGACTTGTGTTAAGTAGACTATATATAGCATTCTTCGGAGCGCACGCTGATGCTGCTAAATGATTTCATACCTATTTGATTTTTAGAGGTAATATGAATCTCTCCTGGGAGTGCAGAATGTTGAGTACCATCGCATTGTCTAACTCTTATATTTCTTGACATTAATTTATTAGTCTGTTATATGTCATAACCATTTACTTTTCTATATAAACATGATCTGTTTTACCTTCAGATGTTCTATTTTACTATAATCTGTGCATAATATCTTTTTAAGTGAACTTTTTGCAAGGAAAATATGTTCAATTTTAGGAAGGAGAAGATTGGCGTCTAGGCTTCTGGCATTACTCCTAAAAGGAGTGATAGATATTTAAAGATTGTGTTGTAGTTCCGTGAAAGCTGTTAATATCTATAGATAGGACAAGCATGATGGTAGTAAGGTTATTCTCTTTTTCATGGCCTGATTTTTAAGCACGACTGAATATGATGAACAAAAGTAAATAGAACCTGTAATAATCGTCCATTGTTGCTGACTTATATTGTATTAACTGTACTTTTGGAGCTTTTATATGATTTAGAAAATCAGTTTGACAATGTCATAATTTCTCATGTTGTTGTTTCTGCAACGCAACATCATCTATACAAATTAATTTAGAAAACTGAATGAATTCTCATAAACAGGAGGATGGAAACTTCATGGGAATGTTGTGGTGCATGTATAGAGAATTTTTAGTGATCTTACTTCAATTAGCTAGATTGCTAAAATGTATTCTATTCGTGTCATGCCTGCTCGAACTGGAGATTTTCAGTGTTGTTATTTAAAAATAGCTAAGTAGCTAACATGTGTTCCATCCGTGCTTCTCTTTTTTGTAATTTTCTGCTACTTTTGGGTATAAATTGTCAGACAAAAGAAGTCTAAAGGAGGATGGGAGCCGAGGATTCATGGAGAAGCTTAAAGAAAAAGATGAACAACAAAAAGAGTAAAAACGGAGACACATTCTTTGTTCAAAATGGTATTATTGCCTCAAATTTCTATCTTTAATAGTTTTATCTATGATAAAGTGAATGTGCATATAGAAGATACTCCAACTAATTTGGGATTGTGGCACATTTGATTGATTAGCCCCCTAATTAAATACAAGTAATTAACCTTAATGTATTATACTCAATCTTAGCTTCTAGCCAATTAATAACTATCTTTTTGAATGTTTGATCAAAATATTTGCATTCTTAGCTACTTTAGTTCAAGCTTCCTGGGCATAATTTATTGATGACTCAAACAGTTTGGCTCCTAAATTGATCTGCATCTTGCTTTACTCTACGACGAACTACTTGATCACCTTTGATCTTTAGATGTGCTAGAGGAGTGAGTCCATTTTCGTGAGACTTATCTTTTCATTTAGTTTTCACCTGTGTTGTGTTGTTCAGACTCTTCAAAAATGCCAATGGGTGCATGTCGGACTCTCTAAAAGTAGCATATATTTGGAGAATCCAACATGAGTGTGACATCGAAAGTGAAGTGTTTGCTCAACTTAGACTTCTACAGAGGTGTCGTTCAATTCAATTTTAGTATGCCTTCTGCTTCAGCACTCCTGAAGCACTCCTTGCCAATCTAGCATGATTTTTTTTCTTTAAGATAATGGAGATAGGGAACACTCCTTTGCGTAGAGTATCAAGTTTTGTAGGATTCTTATTCATAATTTCTCAAGAATATGTAATTCTCAACGGATTATCTGCTTGTGTCCTTGAAATCTTTTCTTCTTTCTAATTTTATTTTTTATTGAAAATAGGTGCAACTTGAACCGAGTTTTTAGGTCTCTGGGAGTAGGAAAATTGGAGTATTAGTGTATTACATGGTGTCCGGTTTGTAACTTCACAGACTCATCAAATTTTACTTTTGGGAATCGGTAAAGAGAGAACTACGTGTGGCTAAAAACTTCCCACAAACCCTTTCTTGCTTTCGAGTCCCTTTGTGTTTCACTTCGCCTGAGATTCTTTTTCATAGTAGCAACAACTCCTTAGATCTACAAAAAATTAACGGACACAAAAATGTTTGCTTTCAAGGCTGAGATCAATCAGCTTCTCAGTCTTATTATCAAAACTTTCTACAGCTACAAAGAGATCTTTCTCCGTGAACTCATCTGCAATTCTTCCGATGCAAGTCTTGGAGTATTTTTTTTTTGTATTATCTTTGTGTATTGTTAATGTCATCATCTAGAATACTGTAGCTTCACACTCTTTGTGATTTTGAAATTTGATTATTTTAGAGCAGTCTTAGTTTTTTTTACCGTCTTCGTAGATAACTTAATGTGATTTTCTTGAGTACTGTGGTGTCATCGATCTATGTGGTTTTGAAATTTAATTATTTAAAGCAATCTGGGGATTTTTATTGTATTTGAGATTACCTTAATTTGATCGTCTAGATACTGTATAGCCGACACTCTTCGTGGTTTTATAATTTGATTATTATAGAGCAGTTCGAGTTTTTTTAAGGTTGTTTATATGTATTGTCTTCGTGGATAGCTTAATGTGGTCTTTTAGGATACTGTAGTGCCATCGCTCTCTATGATTTTGAAATTTAATTATTTTATAGAGCAATTATTTGGAGGTTGTTTTATCTGTATTGTATTCGTGGATGACCTTAGGTGATCTTCTAGAATACTATTGTGTTATGGCTCTCTGTGATTTTGAAAGGTCATTATTTTAGAGCAGTATGAGTTTTTTTTGAGGTTTTTATCTGTATTATATTTGTGGACAGCTTGATGTCATTTTCTGGATAACTGTGGTTTCATTGCCCCCTCTAATTTTGAAATTTGATTATTTTAGAGCAGCTATGTGATAGTTCATATATCAGTCGGATATCATCTTGAAACTTAGCTAATAGGAGTGAGTTTGGTTTGTGGTTTGTGTCTTCTAGATCTCTACTCCGAACATAGATATTTAGTATATGATTTTGCAGATAATATATTGTAGTGCCATCACCCTCTGTGACTTCGAATTTTTGAGTAATTTATAGCAATTATATCATATCACATAGTTCATATATCAAGCAATCTTTACATGTTTTGATGTCCATTTGAAAGCACCTGATTGAATGTTCTTAATTTGGAAAAGTGGATTATTTAATGTTCTGCTTTGTCCTCATAATATTTAGCTGATAAGAATGAGTTCTATGTAGTTTTATATTTGTCCTATTTTTGCTTAGACTAGGTAGTGCGAAAACTTGCTCGGTTTGTGTTTTTAAAGGTCTAGAATGGACAACAGTTCACTTTTTGTAGTATTTGTAGTAGTTGCTTCGATTAGTGCATTGATACTGAAAGAAACTCAGTCAATGAGTACTTTGTAGAAAATGAATTAAAGACGCAAGCTTTCTTTGGATAGTAGAGTAGATAAACAATTTCAACTTTAAAATGTCTTATGCTTCAACACTCGTGCCAATCTATAACATGATTTTTTTTTTGCTTTCAGGTACTATGGAGATAGGCAACACTCCTTTAATGTAATTCTCAATGGGAAATCTTCTTATGTCCTTGAAATCTTTTCTTTCTAATTCTTTTTTTTTTTTACTGAAAACAGCTGCAACTTGAACCAATTCACTTTTGTCTCCACGAGTAGAAAAATGGGAGTATTTACATTGTGTCCACTTTGTGACTTCACACACAACACACATCAAATTTTACTTTACGGAATTGGTAGAGAAAGAGGTACATGTTAATGGATGTAAAATTAGTTGGCGAGGCTAACCAAGACATGTCGGGAATGGTTCGAAAAAACATTTCAAGTAAGTTGCTCTCAATGTGACTGTCTTTTGCGCTGCTTTGAATAGATTCAGAATGTATAATTATATTATTGCACTGTGCATTTAATGTTAGTAATGTAGCACATTTATTTTTAAGAGTCTTTCATAGATCCTTACATGATTTTGTCTGTTTAATATCAACTTTATCATAAATAATAGAGTAGTTATTTGACCATGATGGTTAGTAATACATGCTCATAAAGAAAAAGTTGGAAGAAGCTATAATTGAAGTGCAACATAACAAATTTAAATATTGATAATCACTGACCTTGATCAAATGTTGATGATAAATATTTATCCCAGAAGCTTAACTTACTGTTTTTACCTAATGAAAGGAATAACGGGGAAAATTTTATAGAGTCGACGAAGCAATCGATGTGGCTCTAAATCTGCAAAAACAATTCTCATTTTTTGAGATCAAATCTGAAATCAATGATTGTTACTTATTCTTTCTTTATTTTGTGGATCAACAACTTCAATCTTATTAGAATGTAATAACTTCACTAGAGTTTTTTCTTTTATGTGGCAGTGCATGCTTATATTTGTTTATTCACTGGGTTTTTCATTTGTGCATTTTTCTGGCATTTGTATATTGACTTGATCTTCTCTTTTTGCAGATTTACTTTATTTTTTTTTTTTAACATAAGAATGAGTTGGATTGTACTCACGGCATATAACCAGATGAAAAGTGAGGGTAGCTTATGAATGGTATAAATATTGCAAACTTGAACTTTCTGAACTATGTATAAGATAGGCTGTAATAGGCAACACTCAATTGTATATCTCTTAAGACTTCTTTCTACGTAAAATTTCTTTGTTTCTTTCAATTAGAATTGCCACAACAAAAATGATTGATGTAAACAAACACAAGAATTGTTTTGCTAATGTTACTTTAATCAAGGTCGGCATCATGTTTACTTTGTTTGTACTGTTGTATCGTCATAGTGACAAAAAGAAATCGAAACCATGCATGTTGGAGCACGGGCCATGTCCCTCTAGTATATATATAGTATTCCCTCTGTCTCTAATTATTTGTCCATTTTTTCTTTTCTTGTTGTCTCTATTTACTTGTCCATTTTGACAGATCAAGAAAGGATAATTATTTTTTATCTATTATATTCTTAATTAATTACTTTGAAAAAGATAGAACTTCTTGAAAATCTTAAATTTTTAATTCATCTACTTCATAATTAATAGGAGTAAAATGATAAGCTTACTATGTCAATAATTGTTTTCTTAATAGGCATGTTAATTCAAAAGTGGACAAGTAATTAGGGATAGAGGGAGAATAATATTTTATTGTAGAATTAAATTGATGTGAAGATAAAGAAATTTGGAGCAAAAATGAATTAAGACTGAAAGAAATTAAAAATGAAAGATTGTAGAAGAAAATCAAGCAGACAGCTTAATGAATTAAATTGAATATAATAATATTTGATATATTAGAAGTATAGTTGAAGAAGAATTTGAATTGAAGTATAGACATGCGGCCACGTGTCATGATGAATTTGAAAACAACAATTCAGAGGCGTATTCAGGATTTTGGCTAGATGGGTGCATGATTACGAAAAAATATATTTTAAATATAAATTTGATCAATTTGACTTTTAGTTCGTATATGAACCATTAAATTTTAAAAATTATAGGTTCAAAATGTATAATACTACTAGTTTTAAATTTTAATATACACATTTGATTTAATTATATAAAAAATTTACAATGTTAAATTTTTTAGGAATTTTCAATGTAACACACTTGAAAATTTTGAAAGATTAAAGGAAAAAAACAAAAGCAAAATTAGCTGAAACGTCAAAAGTGTAACCGATAACCACTTGGAACTGTGTTACTCACAGAGACAAGATAGATATAAGATTTAAATTTATATCCTCACTTAGAGAGGTGCACCCAATCATCATCGCATTATTATATGATATACTTTGAACATGGGTTCACAAATCTATATTTAAATATTTTAAAAAAAATATAACACTACTATACATGATCTAGAGAGCGGAGCATGGGTTCACGTGAACCCACGGCACCCCCTCTAGATACGCCTCTGCAACAATTGTTGAACGTTGTCACTGTTCACGCAGGAATCCAACCTCGTTAAAGGTTTTGGGTTCTCAATTTATTTTGGACTCAATTATTTTATTCTGGGTCTCCTACATCTCTAAATAGTCTATAAGAATAGTTATTAAGGAGGGAAAGACACAACGTACAAAATAACTTTTTATCTAGGGTTTCATCTTTTCTACTCCTTTATTTCTTTTATTTATTTTACGTCTTTTCTTTGAATGATTCGTTGTAATTTCTCTATGTCTATGTAGAGTTAAACTTCTCGTTCTAAGATTATGTTAACTTATAAAATGATTGTTTAGTGATTTTTGATTCGGCATACTTGTTTATCATATTGGTTGTTCTTATATTCTTGTGATTATTATTTTTATGCGTGGTCACCATTGAATTTTTTTTTACTATCTTCTTTTGAACTCGGGAGAGGAATAGAGGGATAGAACGTGGAATATAAGGAGCATAATCTTTTCTTGCGCGCATATCACTTGAATTGATTTGTGGCTAGGACAGAGATACACCTAGGTGCGTGCTTGGCTCAAATACGGGAAGACAACGTAATGCTCCATAGTTGATTCAATCTATCCATGCTCAACGATGTAGTTAGATTGTCAATTGTGGTAGACGGTTAAAGGTTGGGAAATCATGAGTATATTATCAACCTCGTGAATCAACAACTAGATAATCAAATAATTTGATTAAATTGATGCTAAATATGATTATTAGCTAAACCATAATTCTAGATTGATTCATTCATCGACTGTGTGAAAAATCTATCCTTTTTTAGTTAATTGCTTTTTAGTTATTTTATTTTTATTTTTAGTTTAGTTAATATATATTCATCTTTGTAATCATTCCCTTAAATAAATAATCAGAATTAGTATAATTTAGTAAATAGTTAATTGTCAAGTCCTTTTGGTTTGATAATCCGGCTTTTTTAGAGCCACTATATTACTTGCGTGACTACGTACATTTGCGTGTGCATTTGAGAGCAACACAAGCCACTGGCTTGAAAATAATTTCAATCCGACTCCAGTGCAAATCGTTGTAGCCGATCGTGTTAGGATTTTTTGCCCTAATTTTCTTACCATATTTTAAGTTTAAATTTTTGTTAAAGAAAAGTTAAAGTATTACCATAAATGCTTGAACTTTTCCTAAAGGTAAACTATAATTTTCTTCCATATTTGATTATTTTTTCCTGAGGAAACATTGGAAACTCTATAAATTTAAGACCCCTCTTCTCATACCAAAACATAATAGAATCCACAATGTAGAGTTGTAGACATTTAAGAGTTTTGTTTAGGGGAGATTTTCTCTCTAAAGTTTTAATAGTTTTCCTTTTTATCAGTTTTCACATATATATCAATTGGTCAAACCATATAATAATATTTTTATTTTTAGTATAAGTTTTTGCCATCTGATTTTAATGTCATGATTTGTAATTGCAAGCTTCTGCATGACGCCCTAATCACTTTCAAACCCAATAAGTGGTATCAGAACACATGGTTGAATGATCCAATGGAACAAAATTAAAGACATGTTTAAGGTGGTTTCAGATCAATTTGCAATCAACGTGATGATAATGAAGATTTTTGTGCTACTACATGTGGAGAAAAATTTCAGATATATTTTCAACCATCATGTTTCTTCATCCTTTAAAACAAAATCAATTTTCAACCCATGATTACTTTAACACATGGGTTCCAACTTTCAACCCCTGCAAACTTTTAATGTTGGGGCTCCATTTTTAACTCATGCATCTTACTTTTAACATATGAGCCCCAGTTTCAACTCATGCATATTACTTTTAACGCATGAGCTCCACTTTCAACTCATACATATTACATTTAACGCATGAGCTCCACTTTCAACCCTGCTCATAACTTTTTTAGATGGGGCTCCAATTTTTAACCATATTAATTCTTTAAATCATGGTAATCAGTAGTGATACATGAAGATTGTGTGAAGAAAGAGGATCAAGATTATTTTGCCAGAAAATTCAAGCCAAAGGAGAGATTTGTTAGGATTTTTTGCCCTGATTTTCTTACCATATTTTAAGTTTAGTTTTTGCTTAAAGGAAAGTCAAAGTATTACCATAAATGCTTGAACTTTTCTTGAAAGTTAAAAATATAATTTTCTTCCATATTTGATTATTCTTCGCTTAGAGGAAACGTTTGAAACTCTATAAATTGAAGACTCCTCTTCTCATACCAAAAACGTAATAGAATCCATAATGTAGACATTTAAGAGTTTTGTTTAGAGGAAAATTTTCTCTCTACAATTTTAATATTTTTCTTTTATATTAGTTTTCATATGTAGACCAATTGATCAAACCATATAATAATATTTTTATTTTTAGTATAAGTTTTTGTCATCTGATTTATCGATGTCATGATTTGCAATCGTAAGCTTCCGCATGACGCCCTAATCACTTTCGAACCAACATGTCGCTGCCCAAGGTTCCACGATTACTCTCAAACACGTGCACTCATGGCTGAAAGTTTGGAGGTTGCCCAAAATCAATTTCCCAAAGAAATTATAAGAATAAGCTAAGAAAAGAAAGGAAGAAAAAGTTTTTCTCTTCTTTTTGTTGGTAGTGTGGTCTTATTTTCACCCAAGACATTTCTTTATATAGGATTTGGAAAGGAGGAGTTTCGAGAAGAAATAATTTCTTAGAAACATAGGTGAATGTTAATGACATAAAAGGTCATTGCATCACATTTAACAAAATCTAATTTGGAACAGATATGTAATTCATCTCTTTTATAATGTAATATTTTGTACCCTTTGCATTACTCTTAAATAATAAAGGTAAAATTAATATCATAATCTCCAACTAATGCAAAGATAAAGAGTATGAACAAATTTTGGGCAAAAGGAAGGAACGTGTACTTAAGTGTCAATATCTTTCGATTTGGATTAACATCTAGTTAAATGAGGCAACAATTTAATATACACGAAGTGAAGTTGTAACACCCCAAAAATTTTGAGCTAAGACTCGAACCTTTAACACCTCGCTTTTTGAAAGAACTATAAACACTTAGAATTGAAAAGAAACCGTTTTAGGAAATAATTAAATTTGGAACGTTTGACAAAGTTAAGCTAAGTATGAGTTTTGGGTGGACTTCAAACAACCATAAATCCTAGCTCAGGATGAGTTAGGTGTTCTACTAGATACCGTGGTAAAGATCATTAAATTGTCTTTGCAACCCCACTGAGTTTGCTCAGTTTCGAGTTCGTATGAGAGAGATATGTCCATTCGAAGTTGGGCTGTCTAGATAAGGAAAGTCAAAACCAGATTTTAGAAGGGTATTATGGTCTTTTCACTACCCAATTAATTAAATTCGTTTTTGGTAATTAAGTTGGGGTCAAAACTGATTGGATTCAGTTTACGCTTCAAAAAAATAAGTTAGGGTTTTGAGAGAAGAGAAAAGAAGAGGAGGAAAGAGGAGAAAATAGGAGAGGATCAAGGCATTCGTCGAGGTTCTTGAGTTTTGTCGTAGATTTTCGCCATGGGTATGATCCCTAAGAGGCATGTAAGCTTCCAGAATGTTGGGTTTGTTCACACAAACGCCAAACATGTTATTTTCAGCGTAATTTCATTCTCAACAGTTGAAGGATTTAAGTTTTTTGATAGGTGTTCTTGAAGTTCATTCTAAATCTTGTTTTATTGGGTTTTTGATGATTTCTTGAGATGAAAGTGATTGTTTTGAGTGGATTAGTGTGTACTTAGGTTGGGTAATTGAATCTAAGGAAAACTTGAGAAAAGAAATCGATTAAAAGCGATTTAGGATCAGAAAATGAGAAGAAAAATTCGTCAGATTCACCTGGGGAAAAGCTAGCACGGTGCGCCTTTGTTGCACCAGGAGGGCTGGGGTGACGCGCCAGCAGTGCACCAAAAGGTGGTCATTGAACTTTGGGAGTTGGCGCGGCGCGCCAGGTTTGTCCGCCCCAACCCGTTTTTCATCGTTTAGCCTGTTTAAGTCCTTCTAAAGTGTACTAACACTTCTTATTGATTTTAACTACTCTAAATAACTTCTAAACACCTAGAAATCATCCATAAACATGAATCATAACCTTGAATTCATAATTCAACTTTCAGGTAGAGTTAAGAGTTAAGTCTTGAGAGTTCTTTCGAACGTTTTGAGAAAGCCCTTTTAAGTCTTTTTGAGGAGTCTTCTACAAATTCAAATAACTTGTTTCAAGACTCAAGCAAGTGAGTATGAGAGTGAAGAGAATGTATTAATGAGTCTACCTTATCATCACAAGATCCTTAATATCATGAACTATAACTCTTGAATTCATAATTCACATTCAACAGAGAGTTAAGAGTAGAGTTCAAGAAAGCTTTTGAGTTCAATTGTGAATCCTTTGAGATCAACTATCGATTTGAACTAAGTTTTGAGGAAGTAAGTATAAGAATGAGAAGAGTCGGATACATGAGTTCCTTATTGTTATGTAGAACCTCTAGTCGAGTTGTTCAGGCCCATAAATTCTGCATGAACTTCATAAATTGAGTACCTTTGAGAGAAGTGGTATATTCAAGTTCTAAGTCTTGAGTATTGAGTTCCTAACCCTTTTGAGATTATATTACTAATCATGAAACTATTACATGTACCCATGAAGTCCTTAAGTTGAGTAGTTCATGCCCATAATTCCACATGAGCCATATGAGTCGAGAAATCTAGAGATGAGGAGTATCATTGAGTCCTTGAGTTGAGTTGTTCATGCCCATAATTTTGCATGAACCTTATGAGTTGAGAATTCTCAAAATGAGTAGTATCGTTGAAGTTCTTGAGTTTCGAGTATTGAGTTCTTTGTATGGTTATTGAAAACCTTGAATTGAGTTGTTCACGTCCATCATTTGGCATGAACCCTATTTTGAGAAGTCTTTTACAACTTTTCTAAACTTGTTTTAAGACTTGAGCACCTGAGTTGAGAAAGAGTAGAATCGAGTTCATTTTCTTTAAAATGATAAATGGGAACTAAATATTCCCAAGATTAAATATTTTCACTTTTAAAAGAGGAGGAAACTGACATTTTCAAAAGAATTTTGAGCAGTTGAGTAACATCTCTTTTTAGAGAAAGATTTTGAGTAATCTCAAACCACAGAATGAGTTATGTTTTTTTAAACATATGAGCTGAGTATATTTTGGGAGTAGTATTGAGTACCGATATGGGGACGAGTTCAGATAACTCAAGTCTCCATAAACCATGTAGCCGACGTGGATAGAAAGGGTCATACTTTTTAGATGATTCCTTAATGATTTTTACCATAGACTAGTGGATCCAGTTAGTTGAGAGGTCTTATATCGTGGCAAAGTATAGGATAGTTCTGGCAGCGTGAACGAGATGCTGTATCATCACATACCTCATAGTGATGGTTGTCGGTTAGAGAAACTCCCACAGAGTTATATAATATTTTATGATATACAAATTGAGTTGTTATTGTATTCTTGAGTACATTGAGTTGTTTTCTACTGTTTTAAAAGTTATCCATATATTGCGTCATTTATTGTTGCTTATTATTGAGTATCTTGAGTTGAGTTGTTCTTCATTGAGTCGAGTAAATTATTGTTGAGTTGTGCCCTATTTCACTGAGTTGAGTATCTTATCCTTGAGTACTTATGAATTTTATTCTGTTTTAAGCTTTGTATGCTTGAGTTAGTCTTCCGCTTGTAGTCAGCCATGATGAGGGTTTGCTTGGGGACCAACAATGGTTCTCGAGTGCCGGCCACGTCCAGGGTGTAGTCTCGGGTCATGACAGAACCATTCTTCGTTGTGAGAGATTTTACCTAGAAATTTAAATCTTCTTATGTGTCAAGGTCGCTAGATGTAGCACCTCAAGTTCTAAAAAGAACTAAAGAGAAATTCATAAAAGTCATCTGTAAGTTCTTTTAAGTTTTGGGTCAACTTTAAATGACCATAAATTTAACACATAATGAGTTATATGGCCCATGAGGTATCAAATTGAAGATATTTGAGTCCTCTTTCCAACGCCACCGAGTTTGCTAAAATCCGAGTTTGGATGAGGGAGATATGACCGTTTGAGTGCATCCTTTCTAGATAGGGTCTTTTCACCCGAACTAAAGAGGGGTATGTTAGTCTTTTCCTTACCCCATTTAGTCTAAGCATTAATTACACCCAATTTAGGGTCTAAACTGATTCGAGTCAGTTTCATTCATCCCCAAAACATTTAGGGCTTTGGAGAGAAGATTCAAGAGGAGAAAAGTTCAAGGTTTCAAGCGTTCATCCAAGATTTCTCCAAGAACATAGTTCTTTGAGTTATGTAAGTTCTCATAGTGTTGGGTTCGTTTACCCACACACTAATCATGTGATTTTTATCCGTAATTTTGTTCTTGAGGTTAAATGATTTAAGTTCTTGAGGTTTTGACTTTTGACTTCATCTTTGTCAATGGAGTCCCGTTGAGTTCTTGAGGTGAGGGTCTTGCAAATGAGTGATTTTTTTGGTAGGTTTTGAGTGGGTTTTCGATCTAAGTACGTTTAGTATATGAATCTAAGAGAATTTGGAGGAAATAATTAGAATCTTGATGAGGTAGAGCTGGAAAATTGAGAAGAAAGTTCGTCAGAATGTCCTGGGGAAGGAGTGGCGTGACGCGCCACTGATTTGCCAGGGTGGCTAGCGCGCGGCTCGTGCAGTGCGCCAGGGAAGGGGTTCTGAAGTTCAGTGTCACGACCCGAGCCTACACCTTGAACATGATCGACACTCGAGAACCATTGCTGGTCCTCAAGCGAACCCTCATCCTGGCTGACTACAAGTGGAATACTAACTCAAGCATGCATAAGCATCAAATTGAAATTAACGTTTAAAAAAAGTTTACTGAATCTCAAAACTTTGCTGAACATACTAAGTATGTAACATAGGTTTAAATAAAACATCTAAAAACTGAAAGAATCTCCAAAACTGTTTATCTTTGAAGCCTCTACTATACAAAGATGAGTGTCGGGACAAGACTCACGACTCCTCAAAAGAAATACTACTAAGAACTCATAAAATTAGAGTCCTCTGGAAGATAGGAGGTCTTACTCAAAAGCTGACGAGCAGATGAAGTGATCTCAACAGACTCTTGTTGAGGATACTAAGAACATGTATCTGCATCATAAAGGATGCAGGTCGAATGACATCAATACATGGAATGTACGAGTACGTAATATGACTGAGTAAACAAATAACTAAACTGAATGGCTGAAAGCAACTCAACTGAATCAATACATGAACATGAAGTGAAAATTATTTAAGCTTTACAATAAAATATACAATGAAAGCAATATGAAAATAATATATTTTACTTGTGGGGAGTTTTTCTAACTGACAACCATTACCATGAGCTTGACAATGATACAACGTCCCGCCGCACGTTGCAAGGGCCCATCCTATACCTTGCTGAGGGTAAGGATGATATCATGACTATCGATCCAATTATATGCCTTCTCAGAGGCGGTGAGGAGTCGCATGAAGAATCAATGCTATCTTATCCTACGCTGGCTATGTAGTTTTATGGAACTTCTGAGTTATAAAGCACTCTAACCCAACTCGGTGCTCGATAATACTCCCAAAATAATTAATATAACTTTGTGCTCAATTCATCCATTACAAAGAATGGAATTCTTACATTACTTGAAACACTTTTCAAAACATGAGATGTGTTTACCTTCTTGAAAATATGCACTTATGAACTTATCTTTCAACTACAATCATTAACATAGGTACATATGTATATCAATATATTTATGAATAAAATAATTGTAGTGACCCGATATGTAATTTTTGAGAATTTAAACTATTCGATAACTACGATTATTTAGTTAGTGGGTATTTATTAAATAATTAATTTTTATTAGTTAGTGATTAATGGGCCAATTTTATAATTTAAGTTAATACCCTATGTCACTTTAGATAAAAAAAATTTCAAGAAAGAAAATAAAATAGGGTAACCTCCGAGGATGACATTACCGCTTCTGACTCAATCAAGTGAAAGGCCGAGGCGTCAACATGATACCATTACTTCACGTAAACTTATAATCAAACCTTAATTCTTGCACTTGTATACATGGACAGTGGGTATATGATATTATTGGAGTTGAGAAAGAAACAAAAAAATATTAGAAATTTCCATGTTAGAGTTGCAGTAGCGGTAACATTTTGGAACTTGGGGACAAAAATGTTCATGGGTATTTATGACCCAATCATTATATAATGATTATGCCTTATCATAGGATCTTGATTATTATTAATATATTGAATATAGGTTGAGCCTTAGGAATAGGTTTGTTCAGCAAATTGTTTTCGTGGTGCTCCAGTGGTTTTCTAATCAGTTGGTTTCGGCTTTAATTTTTTTTATTTAATTATCACATTATGATTCAAGTTTTGATACAATGATATATCTAATTAAATATTAGGTGTATTGTATTATATTAATATAATTAGATTCATAATATTTGGAGGAATTGAGTCATAACCCTAGGCTTAAATTTTAAGAATATGAGAGTTGATGTAAATTTGAGTGAGTTTTTATGGGTCCAGCCTAGACATATAGTAATATGAATGTTGTTAGTTTCAAAATCTTATCGTGATCATTTATATGAATAGATTGCTTTGAGTTGGAAGTTCAACGAAAAGGGAAGACTCAAGTCCTGGAGTGAATTCTTGATCGATTGAGGCAATTGGATTTCTAAACCCTTGTTAAGTGCATGGAATTCATGTATTTCGTTGTAGTATGTGTTTGTGAGTAATGAGACTTGGTGATGGGTTGACTCGTCCATAATGAATAATTCTAATGATGAAAAAGGGGTAATAAAAGGCAATGTGATTAATTGTTGGTGTGTGATGTGTTGAGAATGGTTTGAAAGGCTTATTGACTCATTGTTGATGATGTATCACGATTGTGTTGTTGTGACTTGTGCATTATTATGAAAATGGTCACTCCTCATTATTTATGTGAACATGTCATTTGCATTGTTCTGAGACATGGTTGTGACAAGTGTTATGTGAATTGAGAAATAATAAGAAATTAAAAAGGATGTACCATTTCGAGGGACATGTCGCGTGCCGCGACGAATACTATATTTTGAGGGACGTGTCGCATGCCGCGACAGATTCTATTATTGAGGGACGTATCGCACGCCACGATGGATACTATATATCGAGGGTCGTGTCGCACGTCGCGACAAATGCATAGACAGATATCCCCACTATGGGTCCCGGACTGAGAGACAATGGGTGTGTATCACTAGTCAGACATGCATCACTATATTTGACATTGCATTCCATTGCACATATTTATCATTAGTGAACTTGATATTGTGTTTTGTTGATCTTGTGAGTGCCTTTCTGTGAAACTTTGATTGATGATTATTGAGCTTGTTGTTGAGGATATGTAATTGTTAGAGTGTTGTTGTTAAGCTGTGTGCTATGTGAATTATGAACTGTTAGGTTGGGTTGGTTTTATGCAAGTTGTAGTTCTGGAGGTTGTGATTGATGAATATTGAGCTTGTTGTTGAGAATATGTGATTGTTAGAATGTTGTTGTTGAGATATGTGCTTGTAAATTGTTAGGTTGGACTGGTTTTATACAGGTTGTAGTTGTGGAGATATGTGCTTGTAAGTTGTTAGGTTGGACTGGTTTTATACAGGTTGTAGTTGTGGAGGTTCGGTTGGGGTGTAAGGAGTACCCGTATTCTATCCCCTTAGCTTATGTTTAGAGGTTTACTTGCTGAGTACCGTGTGGTTTGGTACTCACCCCTTGTTTCTACAATTTTTGTAGGTTGCGAGCCTGGTTTTTTGTGATACTTTTCATTCTCTTCTTTTCCGAGGCTTCTTGAAGATTTGTGAGGTAGCTGTTTGTCATCTCAGTAGACCTACTTACTCCTATTTATGATCTTATTCTATTCTAGAAACAATGTCATTTGAGACTTGTATTTTTCTTTTGAATCAATTGTAATACTTTAGAGGCGTGTACACGTGACAACCAGGTTTTGGGGGGTTTATTAAGTTGACTTAATTATCCACACTTATTATAATTTGAGATTTCAATTTGTCTTACTTTCGCATTTTTGTGATATTTGAGTTTTAGGCTGACTTGTCTTGGTGGGATAAGATGAGTGCCATCACGTCCATTTTTGGGTCGTGACAATAACATTAGAAACTCTTAAGTCTTTATAAAATAGAACCTTTAAACGTTTTCTCAAAACTCGGTTTGAAACACAATGATTGACTTTCAAAGACTCTCAAGACTTATAACTCAATTCGTACGGTTCATGGGAAATTATGGGCATGAACGACTCAATTTGAGGACCTCAATAACCCTATAGAAACTCATGAATACAACTCTTTCTCAAAACTCATCTTTACATCTTCAAAAAATTCAGTTTAAAACTCAAGTGTTGGCTTTAAAAATCTTCTCAAAATTTATAACTCAATTCATAGGATTCATGCGGAATTATGGACATGAACGACTCAACTCAAAAATGTTAATACATAACATATAGCAATTCAATAATTAGGAGTAGAATTTAAAAAAAAAAATAGGAACTTGAGAACTCAAAATTAACTCATCTCAAGAATACTCAATTCTAGGGGTAGAATCCTAGATTTCTCTTTTTTACTGATTTGAAAGTAGATGTAGAGCATGAGGACGAACTAGTCCAATATTATGATAGCCTTACATACCTAAAATAACAAGGTTCTTGAAGAATCTTGAAGAAGAACTTGATTAGAAGCCTTGAAACCCTAGATTGAAGGAAAACAATCAAGAAAATCTTTCTTGAGATTCTTGAATTGGTTTCTTGAAATCTCTATTACCAAAAATTATGATTTTTATTAGCGATTCATAATTGTATGGATGAATTTGACTTGGAAAGAATGGAATTCTTGGAGAAAAACTTACCTTGAAAAAGAATCTTGAAAAAGATGGAAAGAATCTTGAATAGAGTTTTCTACTTTGATTTTTCCTTAGGGTTTTTCCTTAGGGTTTAAGAGAAAAGAGAATGATGGATTAAGAGATGAAAATCTGATTGTTTTGGGTCTCTAATTAGTCAAGGAATTCGTTTAGGATTTTCGAGGTAAAAAGACAAAAACAATTCTTTTTAATGTTTTCCCATCGGCTAATTCGTCACTGCACTATATCAGGTTACTAAAATGGTCATAACGTTTTACTCAAAACTTGGATTGTTGCAAAATTGGTGGATTTGGAATGAAGATTCAAATACCTTTAATTTGATAGGTTATGGGCTACGTAACTCTTTATATACTATGAGATATGGTCCTTTGAAGTTGACCCAAAGAGAATCTTACATCAAAACTTAATCGGTAAGGAAACTTTCAACTCAACTTTGTGCTAGGAGATTCTAATGACATTAATTGATATCCAAAATCATTCTCACACTAAATAATTGACCTTCACACATATGAGAAATTTAGGAATCACCCAGTACGATCTTATTCACAAATGAAGAATGGTTCGGGTCTTAACTTAACAAAATTTGGGGTGTTACAATATCTTCCCCTTGGGATCATTCGTCTTCGAATGACGGCTTGACTGAGAATGGGTGGGGGTTACTCTTACTATATTAAATCCTAACTCAAAATCACAAAGTACTTAACATAGGGTGATTATTCTGATCTAAATCACAAGATTCATGTTCTATACCTCTGTAGGAAATCTCATCCCAAGAACACTACTCCTTACCGCTACATTCAGCTAACCTTGAGCTCATATCACGAAATGCCTAATGTATCATGCATTGACCACATGTTAACAACACCACATTCAAGCTTAGAACCTTAACCACTTCATAGATTCCTACTAACCCACTTTCTAAGATTTTCTTATCCTCTCATCATCTCTACCAACTGAACTTTCATGCATTACTACCAGGAAGCTGACTTAGTACTCATCGTAAAACCTTATCTCCTCCTTCCTTCACATTCATAACCTTAGACGGAATAAACACACCATAACTATCCGAATAATAAATAACAATCCTCTTCTCTATCATCACATAGCTACTATCAATAACACTACTCTCAATTAAAATGATCACTGAGAGAGCTTTAGGGCGAAAGATCATAAGCACAATTCATTCGAGATGTTTGATATAAGAATATGCATGGCATAACATTATGTTGCTAGCCGTTAAGAGTAAGTCATGAATTTATGAGACTAAACATACTGTGAGACATGATTGCTTATATGAATAGGTTCATAGCATGAGACTGATATCCATAACTTTATGAGTAAGGTTGAGATCAATAGGCTAAAGTCTTTGTCCCTCATTCTGGAAACTGAGCATAGATGTGAACCTCTCTAAAGTGTATGATCATAGGTCACACAATTATGATATAAGAGACATCAACATAATGTTGTAATAACTGAACTTGAGGAATACGCAAGATTATGAATGGATTGGTATCTCACTTTAACTCTTTCTGAAGATAGCACTATCTGATTCTTAACAATTGACTTGGTTTCTCGTCTTATCATCTCCCCTTAGATTTGAAGTTGAAACTTTAAAGCTATGGATCTATTCTTATCATCTCTAAACTGGTCTACATTCCCTTTACTCTAATACTCGAGAAAGACTTATCTCATGGCTACTGAACTCTCCATAAGCAGGTACTAAGACTCATTCTAAGTCCTCTTTCTAAGATGCTTCTATTAGCCTCTTCTCATTGGCTTATAAGGTCGCTTCATCTAACTCTTAAGGGAATAATAATGCTCACATCAACCTATTCCACATTAACAGCTCAAATATACTATCTAAGCACACATGAAAAATTATTAACTTAATTGGAACCTCGTCTGATTACATATAATCTCGGGTACACCTCTTAATGCTCTTGTTACTCTTATGACTTAGCCACACTTTACTGCTTTTATCTAAAGTTAGAATCCCATACTTTTACCACTCACATTTATTGTAACTAACCTTTTAATTCCTCACCTACTCTATGTTAAACCTACCAGATTAGATCTCAAACTAACATCATCACCCTCATGTTTCCATCCTTTTGATCACGACACTCATGTCAAATTCAAGATTAGTGTCTATTTCTAAATACAGATATCAATATGATTGCTCGCTTACTATATTAACTTACAACTACTACATAAATTTAAGGAACACTCGCCCACTAAGATCTCATGACGATAAGGCAATCTTTATCTCTCATTCTACCATATTACCTTTACCTTCCACTTCACAACTTAAGTACTATTTACTCACTCACTATACGTCATTGACTAATTAGTTCTATAACCCTTTTGAATATTATGGGCTCTCCCTTAAAGATTATAAGCCTAGCTTAGAGCTATCACCTCATGAATACTCATGCTCTTCTATTCAACACCCACACTTGTTCGTTACTAACGCAATGACACATCATCATAAACTCCTTTATAGTTAAAGTATACTCTAACTCACCCTAACTGGTAACCTTACTCTATCTCCTATCATGAAATTTACACAAACTCATCACTTCTTAGTCTACCCATAAGAGAAAACTCCTCATTAATAACATATTGGGTGAATGGCTATAATAACATAATCTACCCCATCACTATCTCCCTTTCATAGATTTCTATACTTATGCATGCTTTTCTCTTAACTTAAGGGCACTCTTTACTACTACTGCTCATAATCTCGTAACTCATGCTACTTTTTTGGGTGAAAATATTATCCGAACTCTACAACACACTTCTTCATAAGGATATCAATTGAAACAAGGTTTAGAGAAGAGATTACAACTCGCTTTTAGCTTGAACGCACGATTCATATGAATAAGAGTGCATTTTTTCAAAGCCCAACACTTAACTCACTTACATGCTTCTCTCAAGCCCCTTTGTAGTCTCATGACTTTCTCAAGATTTTTGTTGAGAGTAACTCATTTATAAGGATATGGCTTTGCTTTTCAACTACCTTGAGTATGAGGGGTAGTCTAATGGATTATTAGAAATGCACGGGTAAGAATAAGTTACTTATGACACAGTTCTACTGCACATTTAGAGTATGAAAAAAGGGAAACTTTTCTTAAATATTTGTAGTCCCTCATTTATAGAAGTGGGGCCCTCTCAACCATAAATAAGATCCTACTGACACGAATTCATAGACACCCTAGGACACTTGAACTTTATGTTCCGATACCAAGTTTGTCATGACCCGAGCCTACACCCTAGACGTGATCGACACTCGAGCACCATTGCTAGTCCCCAAGCTAACCCTCATCCTGGCTAACTACAAGCGGAAGACTAACTCAAGCATACCTAAGTATCAAATTGAAAGAAACATTTAAAAACAGTTTACTGAATCTCAAAACTTTGCTGAATATACTAAGTATGTCACATAGATTTAAATAAAGCATCTAAAAAATGAAAGACTCTCCAAAACCATTTATCTATGAAGCCTCTACTATACAAATATGAGTGTCAAGATAAGAACCACGACTACTCCAAAGAACTACTACTAAGAACTCATAAAACTGGAGTCCTCTAGAAGATAGAAGGTCTTACTCAAAAGCTGACGAGCAGATGAAGTGATCTCAACAGACTCTTGTTGAGGATCCTAAGAACCTGTATATGTATCATAAAGGGATGCAGTTTGAATGACATTAGTACATGGAATGTACAAGTATGTAATATGGCTGGGTAAACAAATAACTGAACTGTATGGCTAAAAGCAACTTAACTGAATCAATACATGGACATGAAGTGAAAACCATTTAAGCTTTACAATAAAATATACAATGAAAGTTCTATGAAAATAATATACTTTACTTGTGGGGAGTTTCTCTAACTGACAACCATTACCATGAGTCTTGCAATGATACAACGTCCCACCACACGTTGCAATGGCCTATCCTATACCTTGCCGGAGGTATAAGATGATGTCGTGACTATAGATCCAACTATATGCCTTCTCAGAGGCGGTGAGGAGTCGCATGAATAATCAATGCTATCCTATCCTACACTGGCTATGTAGTTTTATGGGACTTCTGAGTTATAAAACACTCTAACCCAACTCGGTGCTCGATACTACTCCCAAAATAATTAATATAACTTTGTGCTCAATTCATCCATTACAAAGAATGGACTTCTTTCATCACTTGAAATACTTTTCAAAACATGAGGCGTGTTTACCTTCTTGAAAATATGCACTTATGAACTAATCTTCCAAGTCCAATAATTAACATAGGTACATATGTATATGAATATATATATATATATATATATATATATATATATATGAATAAAATAACATGAGAAACTCTTAAGTCTTTATGAAATAGAACCTTTAAACTTTTTCTCAAAACTCAGTTTGAAACACAATGATTGACTTTCATAAACTCTCTAGACTTATAACTCAATTCGCAGGGTTAATGCAGAATTATGGGCATGAACGACTCAACTTGAGGACCTCAATAACCATATAGAAACTCATGAATATAACTCTTTCTCAAAACTCATCTTTACTTCCTAAAAAAAAATGCAGTTTAAAACTCAAGTGTTGGCTTTAAAAAGCTTCTCAAAATGTATAACTCAATTCATAGGGTTCATGCGGAATTATGACATGAACGACTCAGCTCAAAAATGTTAATGCATAACATATAGAAATTCAATAATTAGGAGAAGATTTTCAAAAAGAAATAGGAACTCGAGAACGCAAAATTAACTTATCTCAAGAATACTCAAATCTAGGGGTAGAATCCTAGATTTCTCTTTTACTGATATGAAAGTAGATGCAGGGCGTGAGGACGAAATAGTCCAACGCTATGATAGTCTTACATACTTGAAAGAACAAGGTTCTTGAAGAATATTGAAGAATCTTGAAGAAGAACTTGATTAGAAGCCTTGAAACCCTAGCTTGAAGGTAATAGTCAAGAAAATCTTTCTTGAGATTCTAGAGTTGGTTTCTTGAAATCTCTATGGCCTAGTATTATGATTTTCATTAGTGATTCATACTTGTATGGAGGAATTTGAGTTGGAAAGAATGGAATTCTTGGAGAAAAACTTACCTTGAAGAAGAATCTTTAAAAATATAGAAGGAATATTGAATGGAGTCTTCTACTTTGATTTTTTCTTAGGGTTTTGCCTTAGAGTTTGAGATAGAAGAGAATGATGGATTCAGCTATGAAAATCTGATTGTTTTGGGTCTCTAATAAGTCAAAAAATTCGTTTAGGGTTTAGTTAGAGGTAAAAATACAAAATGGCCCTTTTTAGTGTTTTCCCGTCGGCTAATTCGTCACTGCACTGTATCAGGTTACTAAAATGGTCATAACTTTTTACTCAAAACTTGGATTGTTGTAAAATTGGTTGCGTTGGAAAGAAGATTCAAATACCTTTAATTTGATAGGTTATGGGCCACGTAACTCTTTATATACTATGAGATATGGTCCTTTGAAGTTGACCCAAAGAGAATCTTACATCAAAACTTAATCGGTAAGGAAACTTTCAACTCAACTTTGTGCTAGGAGATTCTAGTGACCTGAATTGATATCCAAAATCATTCTCACACTAAATAATTGACCTGCACACATATGGGAAATTTAAGAATCACCAGTACGATCTTATTCACAAATGAAGAATGGTTCGGGTCTTAACTTAAAAAATTTCAGGGTGTTACATTCAGGGGCTGGAGCCCCGCGCCACTCACTGTGCCATGGTCGCCAGGTCCCCTTCTCTTCCGTCATTCTTTCCATTTGAGTTCTATTAAACCGTGTAATTGATCACTTCTTTATTTTAACTATCCAAACTACATCTAATAGTCGAGAAATCATATATATCATAGTCATGATCCTTGAATTCATAATTCAAATTCGAGGTAGAGTTAAGAGTAAAGTTTGAGAAAGTCCCTTTGAGTCTTTTCGAGAAGTTTTCTACAATTACATATAATTTATTTCAAGACTCGAGTAGGTGAGTATGAGAATGAGAATAGTGTATTCACGAGTCTACATTATTATTGAGATCCATGAGTCGAGTCGTTCATGCCCATAAATTTCGCATGAACTCCATAAATTGAGTATCTTTGAGAGGAGTAGTATCTTCGAGTTCTAAGTTCTTGAGTATTGAGTTCCCGATCCTTTTCAGATTATATTCCCAATTATAGGACTACTATATGTTACACATGAAGGTTCTTGAGTTGAGTCGTTCATGCCCATAATTCTGCATGAACCCTATGAGTCAAGTATTCTTGAGATGAATAGTATCATTGAGTCCTATATATGGTTATTGAAACCCTTGAATTGAGTCATTGACGCCCATAATTCGGCATGAACCCTATTTTAAGAAGTCTTTTACAATTATTTATAATCTGTTTAAATACTTGAGTAAATGAGTATGAGGATGAGGAGAGTCGAGTTTCATTTTCCAAAATGAATATAAGGGAACTAAGTATTCCCAAGAGTAAATATTTTTACATTTAAAATGAGAGGACTTTGATTTCCAAATGAGTTCATGAGGAGTTTTGAGCACTATCTCTTTTAAGAGAACCTTCTGAGTGATAATCTCAAAATTTGAGGATGAGGAAATTTTTTAAACATATGAGCATGAGTTATATTATTGGGAGTAGTATTGAGCATCGATATGGAACGAGTTCAGACAAATCAAAGTCCTCATAAACCATGTATGCCAACATGGGTAAAAAGAGTCATACTTTTTAGATGATTCCTTATTTCTCTTAAGCATAGCTTAGTGGATCCACTTAATTGAGGGTGTCTTATACTCTGGCAAGGTATATGACAATTCTGGAAGCGTGGGTGAGACGATGTATCATCATTGTCACTCCCCGAGCCTACACCCTGGACGTTGCCGGCACTCGGAGACCATTGCTGGCCCCAAGTGAGCCCTTGGCCTGGCTTACTTAACTCAGCGGAAGACTTAACTCAACAAAATAAACTCATGTAATAGTTTAAATGATAACATCTTAGCCAAAATGACAACTTATGTCTCAAAACAAAGTATCTGCAAATACATAGATGATAGACTCAATACTAATTGTCTGACTGTCTATGAAGCCTCTATAATACTGAGATGGATGTTGGGACAGACCCCACAACATCCTAATAAACCAAAACTAGGAAAGCAAAATAACAGAGTCCTCCGGAATGCAATGAGGCTCACCACTGACTATGGAGTGCTCAACTGGATCAACGGCGTGCGGGATGTTGATCTTGGTTACCTGTGTCTGCATCATAATAAGATGCAGGCCAACTGGCATCAGTACATTGAATATACGAGCATGCGAGTTGGAATGCTAAACCACAACTTAAGCTTGAAAAGAGTAAGAAGGAACACTTACCTTGGCTCTGTAAACCTCATGAATAACTGAACTCAATATAAAACAATAAGGCATATGCAATATATATATATATATAAAGCCTGTAAAACAGTGTGAACAACTTAGTTCGTTAAAGATAAAGCAATAACAAACTCAACTTTACTTGTATATAAAAGTAATATAACTTTTGTGGGAAATTCTCTAACCGACAACCACCACTATGAGCCTAAGTGGTGATACAACGTCTTGCCCATGCTGCCAGAACTGTCCTATACTTTGCCGTCATATAGAACGCTTAACTTAGTGGATCAACTAGTCTATGCTAAAAGCATCTTAAGGAGTCATCTAAAAAGTATGATCCTTTACTACCCATGATGGATACATGGTTTATGGAGACTTGAGTTAATATGAACTCGCATCCCCATATCGGTGCTCAATACTACTCCCAAAATATACTTAGCTCATATGTTTGTAAAAACAAAACTCTTTCTTTGAATTGAGATAATTACTC
>JAJOOF010016151.1:0-33614 GCA_029582545.1 Solanum lignicaule
AAAAAAAAATCATTGGTCACTGGTTATGTGACTTTAGTTGATTTTAAGGTCAAGTTTATATTCGTCGTGATTTTTACCAAGGTGACACTTCCATTGAAATTGATGGAGTAGCTGAATTTTAATCTTTAAATAGTTCATATTCAATGGATTTTTATTGTAAAAGATTCTTTTGCACATAAAAGATTGTTGAACTCAATAGACATTTCAAATAAATACATAGTTTTATTTGCTTGGACAAATATAAGTACAATTATACTTCAGATTAAACTCAATCCCACTCCATCTTTATATACATCTTAAATCTTGTGAAGAATGACTTTAACTCCATGCTGTGGACGAAGCATAAAAAGGTGAGCAGGAGAGTGAACATAAGTTGGTGAAATCGTAAACATATAACGTTGTAGGATCATCGAAAGAGTAATTTTTGCTTCTGTCATTGCAAAGTTCAAGCCTAAACAAGTTCGAGGTCCATAGCCAAATGGCAAGTATGCTACTGGATTGTTGTTTGAAGCTTTAATTACTCCTTCAGCAAATCTGTCTGGTTTGAAAACATGAACGTCTTCTCCCCATATTTTACAATCATGTTGAACTGCTAATGCTGATATATAGAAATGCATTTCAGGTGGTAAAGTTAGCTTTCCTAGCTCAACTTTCTTGTCAACTTTCCTTTTTATGAATGGCACTGGAGGGTACAATCTTAGAGATTCATCAAGAATCATGTTCATCTACATTGATCAAAGAATGTTGAAAACTGTTACGTAATTGAATAGAAGTATTGAAACCGATAATAAACAATTGCTTACAATTTTCAGTCTTGATAGGCCATCTGCATTAGGAACTTTGTGGCCAAATGATTCAACAACTTCTTTTCTTGCTCTTTCTTGCCACTTCTTGTTTGTAGCTAGCAAGAAGATTGTCCATCCAAGCAAAATAGTTGTCGTCTCGTGACCAGCAAAATAAAATGTCTTGCACTCATCAATGATATCGTCTATCGATATTCTGTTATCTTGATAAGCCTCTAGGAGTTTTCCAAGGAAATCACTTCCAAAGTTATGGTCTTCACCAATCTTTTCCTCTTCTCTTTTCTTTATTATTCGAGTAATGCAGTCATGTATGCCCTGCTCGAGTTTCTCTGACTCTATTTCATCATAGCTTTTCCAAATTTGACTACACGAGATGTAACAAGTATGTTGGCTTAACTGATCAAACGTCGTTGATAAGCTGAACTCGTGGAGGAAGGGACTTACCTGATGCTTGGAAATCTAACTTTGTTAGCATTTCCGGAAACTAGTGAAGCTAACTTCATTAGCATCTGAAATATGTTCTTTCCTTCTGAGTAACTACTTCCAAAAGCAGTCCTGGAAATGATTTCTGATGTTAATAGCCTAAACTCTTCAAACACTTCAATTTCTTTATCTTCATAAATCTTCCAACGTTCGAGCATTGTCTCACAACTCATAATCATCATCGGAATCATACTCTACAATCACAAACATTATCGAAAAAAATTAGCGCTAGAGGAAGCAGAGGAACTTCCTTACCAAAAAACTGCACAAAATTCTTACTTTTAGGCTTTCTCCATGAAAAACATGGTTGGCTAGTTTCCTCATTTTTACCCATTTTTCACCTTTAGATGACGAAACCCCGTCTCCAAAAAGCTTCTTGGGAAAACCTTCAAGATCCATTTTGGGATAATTGTTGTTTCTATTGCTGAGTATTTCTTTGAGAAGTTCTGGTTCAGTCACTACTAGTTCAGGTTGCAGTCCATACCAGTAGAGAAAATTTGGCCCTATAGTTAAGTGAAATGAGAAACAGAGAAAATACAAACTAAGTAAAACAAGAAAAATGTGTGATAGTTTTTTAAATTTACCATATAGTTTCTTCCAAGAAAATATATGAGGTAGAACTCTTGGAAATATGTCATGTGACAAGTGATCCATGGCTTTGTTTATGGACTCTTTTTTAATTTCAACAATCTCTTTGAAGTTTCCATGTAGGAACTTGTAAGAAGGACCTTGTATACCTTGAGATCTCATCATAAATTGTACATGAAATGGAGTCCACAATAGCTTCTTAACGATCCTAACAAGGATAACTAACAAAGAAATGAAAAGAAAACTCGCGAGAATGATTATCATCATCATCATATGAATGATGTTCGCGGTTTTCTTTTTTGAATCAAGATATTGAATGGACTTGAGAGTTCAAGGTTATGGTTTTTCGCCTTTTTCTAATGTATGGACTAAGGTTGAGAATATTAGCTCGATTTAAAAGACAAACATATACAGATACTGGTTTTGGCTTCATCAATAGCAATTCAAACCACCATTCTTGTTTTTGCTCTTGACAAAGACCTCAATGAATAGACGGTGTGGCCCATGAAAGTTTGGGTGTCGGGCAACGTCTACAATGGATCATATCATGCTAAAATGGTGTACAATAATTCCATCTTATAAAAATGAAATTGCAAGTGAGAAGTCTCAATCTGTGTACTGTTTTTCTCTTAAAATATTATCAAATTTTCACATCTTATGTATTGCTGATGGTCATTCCTTTATCTTTATTATGTATGTCTTCTATTATAAGGATTATAATAAATGCCATGATTATATGGAATCAATATTGGTATATAATATTGGCTGCTTATGCAAGTGTACTGGTCCCAGCTATTATACTATGAAATCAATAATGGTACATTTGTATAATATTTGGTTCTTATGCAAGTAAATTTAACTTTTGAAATATGTCTCTTATGAAGATACACTTATATCGGATTAGATTCAGATTCATTATATCGGAAACAATCTATCTACCTTCACAAGATAGGGGTAACTAGATTTTCTATCAACTAATGTCATTGTCATAAAGTTGGTAAGTATTTGTCCTTCATTCGAGAAATAAGCTTAAATGTCTCCTCAGCTTCAACTTGCTGTCGTATATCAGATCGTGAAGATCTATCTGGGTGAAATTTCAGCAATGCTTTTTTGTAAGCAACGCGAACCTGAAACAAGATCTTACTCTTAAGTAACACTTAAACAAAGATGGAAGATATTTAGAGACTGATCAGCATAAACAAACCTCATGACTAGTACCATCATCAACAGTGATTCCCAATCCACACAACACCGAAGCCATATCATGGCATGTCATTTCAAGCTTACTGAGTTCCTTCCAAACTTCAAATCGTATCTGTTCCTTCAAATTCGTATTCTCCACATCCTAAAGAGATTCATCAGATTGTTTAAAATAGTAGGAAAAATCCAAATATGGTATAAACACAGAATAACACAGAGGTAGTATAAGTGGCATGGAAGAGATACACAAAGAAAAATATAAGATAAAGAGGCTGCAAAAAGCCGCGAAATAGATGACAGAAGAGGCCAAGTTGTTATACCTTCTTTTGAGTTTCTCTCATTTCCTCCACGCGCTGCATTTGTCTCTTCTCAATTTCTAATAAACGCATACTTTCAGCCTTCTTTCTTCTCAACATCAGCTTCAACTTCTTGGCTTCTTCTGCCTGAATAGGTAAAAGCACATCAGATAACAGTAAATCTCACTTTCTTTTGGCTAATTTTAGCTTTTCCTCTGTAATTAGGCACATGTGTCATATATTTACATGGTACTAGAGTCAAGTTCATCCCCGTTTGGGCTCCTGGTCCACGCTCCAGTTCGGCCTGGACATGAAGAGCGGGAATGGACTAGTGCTTATATACTTAGGCAATCCTCCCCTCATGAATTTTGGGGCTTAGTTCAAGTGGCAAAGGCGGAGGGACTTTTGACTTAAGTTACAGATTCGAGCCTTGAGCCATGCGAGCTAAGTATGATAATTTAAGACTAGGAAGGTAGAAGGACAGGCCCATTATCGCTGAGTTTTGAAGGAGCTACTGTTGGTCCTAAACGTTGGGTCAAACAGATTTCTCAGCATCAAATACAAATAATAAATAAATTATAACCAGAATAGGGTCATATATATAAATTAATTTTCTAATTTATGAGCATGAAAGGAAGAGAAGGTTTCATTGACCTTAAGGAAAGGGATCAAACTATCACTTACACACTCTTACACTCTTACTCTCTACATCCTGGCTGCAATAATTCCGACACCCCTGGAGCGTATCGGCTACAACGAGGCACAAAAAAGTAGAGAACAACAAAAACAACATATTTAGTATAATCCCACAGGTGAGGTTTGGGGAAATTCAGGTAGTGTGTACGCACCCCTACCTTGTGGAGGTAGAGAGATTGTTTTTGATAGACTCTCGACTTAATAAATCAAAAGTAGAGAACATCAACAGGTGACAGACTAAACCAAATTTTTACAATGTTATCACGACAGAGTACACATGACAGACCTGAATCGCCAATGCTTTTTGCCTAGACGCCAATTCTTCCTCTAATGCCTTTTTGTATTCAGAGGTCTCCTTGATCCTTTCTCTTTGAGTGGTAATGCAGTTATCATTGCTTTCATCATCATCATCGATGAAGATTATATCACCTCGAAACTTCTTAGGTGTCGATTCAGGGACATCAATAAAAATAACATTACTAAAACTTTCACTCAACTCAACATCAATCAGAATAATTACATGATCAGCTCCTTCACCATCATTACACCTCCTCAACGTCTTTGTCCCGGTATCAAGTCTTCCACTAGACACCCCACTCATTTGTCACTGCATAAATAACAACAAAGAAATTTAAAAATAACTCATTGAGATCATATGATCACAAAAATGAGATGAGAGGGAGTTGCTCGAATGATAACTACCTTCACTTCCAAAACCTGAAGATTGTGAGTTCGTGTTAGCAGGGGAGCAAAAAGGTGGGAGGACAGATTTAAAAAAACACAAAAATGAGTTTTACAATCTATTTTCTCATTTATTGGTTAGTGAGAGATTAATTAGGTCTTGGAAAGTGTAAACAACAATCTCCTAAGCTAGTTAATACTCCCTCCGTCCACAATTGTTTGTCAGGGTAAGGTCATGGACACCCCTCAAGGAAAATTTAATACAAGGTGTAATTTGACTAATATAACCCTACTATACCAAGAATACCAAAAGTCCACATAACTTTTCAATTGAACTACACTATCATTAAGGGCAGAATTGGAAAAAAGTGACTAATTATTTCTTGATTGTTTAAATTGACAATTAATCTTGGACATCTATTTTTAGTATACCTGCCAAACAATTGTGGACGGAGGGAGTAAGAGATTATTAGTAAAACATAAAATAATTCAGGTTTTAGTTTTACTTTTGGAAATCCTATAATTCAATTTAGTTTTTTCAATTTCTATGTAAAAAGAATTGTATTAACAAAAAAAAATAAAAATGAAATAGCTGACTTATTTATATAATTTTATATTTAATAATTGAAATATATATTTTTAAAGATATTGACAGTCCCATTGACTTCCAAATTCTACATTGAAAAAGTGAACAATTTTGAAGGCCAAAAAAGACGTGGGAATTGGGGAACATGAATAGTCAACTAAACACGGAAAAATTTCACATCATACACACAAATCGAACCACGTTAAATTTGTATGTTCTGTGTTTGCATAGTTATTATAACATTATTTGGCTAAATTCCACACTACTCGAGTTTTTGATCCTAACATAGTTAGTATGAAATCGGTAAATTTTGTAATAAATGGTTGTGGACAAATGATGAATTTTGTTGGACAACTGCTACTGAATTCGATAAATTTTGTTTGGGGGTTGATACTGAACCTGGTAAATTTTGGTGGAGAACTACTAAATTTTGGGGCGGAATTGCTACCGAAGGTGTTAAATTTTATTGGGCAACTGATACTGAACCTGGTAGATGTTGCTGGAAAACTGGTACTGAACCTGGTAGATCTTGCTGGGCAACTATTAAATTTTGTTGCGGAATTGTTACCAAAACTGGTAAATTTTGCTGGAAAACATGTACTGTACCTGGTAGATTATGGTGGGGAACTGCTAGTGAACCTGGTTGATTTTGGTTGGGAACTGATAGTGAACCTGATAGATTTTGGTGGGGAATGGCTACCGAAACTGGTAAATTTTTGTGGGCGATTGATACTGAACCTGGTAAACTTTTGTTGGGAATTGCTACTGAATTTGGTCAATTTTGCGGGGCGATTGCTGATGAATCTAGTTGATTTTGGGTGGGAACTGATACCGAAGGTGGTAAATTTTGGTGAGCAATTGCTATCAAAGCTGTTAAATATTTGTTGGCAACTGATACTGAACCTGGTAAATTTAGGCCGGGAACTGGTGAATTTTGGTGGGCAACTGCTAATGAAACTGGTAAATTTTGGTGGACTAGTGTTACTGTGGCTCAAAAATTTCACTTGGCAAGTGTTACTGACGGTTAAGAATTTTGGTTGGCAAGTGCTAGTTACGCTGAAAAATTTCAGCAGGCAAGCATTAGTGATACTGGAGGATTTTTGTAGGCAAGCATTTGTGAATTGGTTTGAAAGGATCAATCACTGGTTTCACGTAGCTTTACCTTATCTTATAACTATCGCGTTGTTTCTAGCTCTCTTAGTATATTATTGCTACTGCCAAAGAAGATTACTGCTCAAGGTGATGGTAACTTTTTAGTAAAATTATTTATATAGTAGATGTTTTTACTGTGTCGGAGTGGGTTAGAATCTCTCATTGGTTAGGGAATGGACTGGTAGTTTACTTATACGGACTTGAAAAATTCTCCTCTCATTAGCTATAATGTAATGGATATAGAAGTAAACATCATGTGCTGCATGTAGTAATATGTTGTTTTCATGTCATGTGCTGCATGTAGTAATATGTTGTTTTCATGTCATGTGTCTTTCTTAAATGTGAAAATATAATGGGAGCGTTACGTTACGAGTTTTGGTTTGTATTTGGCTGGACAATTGCTGTAGATTAAGATTGAAGTTCTAGAATTTCTGATAAAAAAGTACAACCACAGAGGAAAAGCTGTATTTGCCAAAAGAAAGTAAGATTTGTGTTTGTACGAAGATGTATTGTTATCTGATGTGCTTTTTACATACTCAGGAAGAAGAAGCAAAGAAGCTGAAGTTGCAAAAAAGAGAAAAGGCTGAAAGTGATCGTTTATTAGAACTCGAGAAGAGAAAGAAGCAGCGTTTGGAGGAAATGAGAGAAACTAAAAAGAAGGTACGACAACTTTTGGCCTCTTCTGTTGTCTATTTAGCGGATTTTTGCAGCCTCTTTGATCTCATATTTCATTGTGTCTCTATTCCATGCTGTGTTATTTGAATGTTTCCTACTGTTTAAACCAGCTGATGAATCTTTTCAGGACGTTGAGAATATGAAATTGAAGGAGAGGATACGAGACAAAGTTGGAAAGGAACTCAGTATGCTTGAAATGACATGCCATGATATGGCTTCACTGCTGCGTGGATTGGGAATCTCTGTTGGTGGTGGCACTATTCATGAGGTTTGTTTACATTCCGTCTCTAAATAAATAATTGTTCACGCTCAGTCTCTAAATATCTTCCATCTTTGTTAAGTGTTACTGAGAATAAATTCTTGTTTCAGGTGCATGTTGCATACAGAAAAGCATTGCTGAAATTTCACCCGGATAGATCTTCAAGATGTGATATACGACAGCAAGTTGAAGCTGAGGAGAAATTTAAGCTTATTTCTCGAATGAAGGACAAATACTTACCAACTTTATGACAGGAAAATGATTATATTTTAGGATGGAAATTTTGTGTATAGACATTTCAATGTGAACAGCTGCACTCAAATGCAGAGAAGGGTTTTATTTCCAGGTTTAGTTGTCATTTCCTCGTGTTTTTGTTGATGTACGGAAAAGGTTCAAAAATGCACTTAATGTATTAGAAATGGTTCAAAAATGTCCTCGTTCCATCTATTTGATCACATATTCCCCTAATGTTAGTTTCAGTCTTAAAATTGCCTCTCCATTAACTACACAACTATATGTTATTTAATTGAATTTTAGTAATTTATTAAAAGGTCACTTGTACAAATAAAATTTAATTAAATGTCATGTTTGGTAAACCTAAAATTTAATTAAAAGATAATAAAAATCTGAACTGTATATGATAATGACAAAACTGTTACCTACATGTATCTGTCTTTATATCCATCATATAGATTCCCTACACATCATTATCAAAAAAACTTTGTTTAAATTTAATCTCAAAGTTAAATAGAGATGATGCATTTCACTCATTTCTCATATCATAACTTAAACTACCTAAAGATGGATATAGGGAAACTTATCTTAGTCTTCTTTTTCACTACCCTTTGCTTCTATCTCCTATGGACACTCGTAAAATTCGTTTACTTAGTATGGTGGATGCCACTTCAAACACAAATTAAAATGAGCTCTCAGGGCATTAAAGGCCCTTCTTATAGTTTTCCTCATGGAAATACCAAAGATATCTCACTAATGAGAAGCCAAACTATGGACAAACCTATGGTGGATATTTCTCATGACATTTTTTCAAGAATTCAACCTCATGTTCACACATGGACAAGGATGTACGGTAAGAAAATCAATCGTTTATGGATTTAAGTTATATAGGCCCGTGTAAATATTTCTTGTATTGTCTGTGTAGTTTAATCTGTGATAGCAAGTAAGTACTAGTTTTATATGTAGTTAAGTATGGAGCTGGAGGGGTGCAAAGGGGTCTGAACCCCCTTTGTTGAAGAATTACGTTGTATATATCAGGTCAAAGTTGTTTTTTTGTTATATTACATAATTGAATCCCCTTGATTTCTATATATTAGTGATAATCCTGACTTTGTAATTTTTTGTAATGATCTTATAAGTGACCTGATTGTGTAATTACGCCATCATCAGTGTATAGAACTTAAACTGATCGTTTAAGTGTTCGTTGTGTTTGGTTTGTTTGGTGACAGGGAGGAATTTCCTCACTTGGCATGGCTCAAAACCATACTTGTTTGTCACTGAACCAGAGCTGATCAAAGAAATATTATCCAACAAAGAAGACACTTATCCGAAAATGGATATGGAAGGCTATGCGAAGAAACTACTAGGGGAAGCACTTATAACAAATGAAGGTGAAAAATGGGCAAAAGTAAGAAAACTGGCCAACCACACTTTCCATGCAGAAAGCCTGAAAGTAAGTACTTGGAGTTCTACGATATCAGTAATTTCGTCTTTAAAATTTTAAAGTACTGATCTTAGTATGAACGGATGGAATATGCACAGCGTATGGTGCCAGAAATGAGTGAAAGTGTTCAGAAAATGCTAGAAAGATGGAAAGAACACGAAGGAAAAGAGTTCGATGTGTTCAAGGATTTTGGGCTGTTAACAACTGAAGTAATTTCCAGGACAGCATTTGGAAGTAGCTACATGGAAGGCAAACATATTTTCGAGATGGTGGCAAAATTGACTGCAATTACTGTAAAGAATGTTTACACCGTCAGATTTCCTGGAATCAGGTAGTCTGCATACTATTTAATGGAATTTCGTTAGGACGTTTATGCCTCGTTTTTAATTATTTGTTTTCTCCGATTTTGCAGTTGGCTTATAAGAACAGATGATGAAATTGAAGCAGAGAAACTTGAAAGAGGGATCAAGAACTCCATTCTTGAGCTAGTAAGTAAAAGAGAAAAGGGCAAAGATGAAATGTATGAAAAGTTTGGGAATGATTACCTAGGACAACTTATGAAGCTTTTGAATGAATCCGACACGAACAAGAGTATCACAATAGATCAAATGATCGACGAGGTCAGGACATTGTATGGTGCTGGTCATCTTACAACGACAAGCTTACTTGGCTGGTCTGTTTTTCTCTTAGCACTTCATCCCGAATGGCAAGAAAAAGCCAGAAAGGAAGTTGTTGCATTCTGTGGCCTTGAAAAACCAACTTCTGATGCAATTGCAAGACTAAGAACAGTAAGCAACACTCTCAGACTTGAATTGTGCTTGCGTTGTTAGAGAGAGTACATTTTTATCTACTTAATTATATCTTAAACATGCCCCTTCATGTGTCGGCCTGCTCCTTCTTCACGAGCCATGCACGTGGAAGTTCTTTTTAACAATGGATGGTGGTGAAACTTGAACACAAGACCTCTGCCTGCTTAGTGAGATCACACTTTTATTTACTTAATTATATCTCCAACAGTTTCTTTTTGTCGTTTCTTGCAGATGAACATGATAATTAATGAATGTATGAGATTGTATCCTCCAGTTATTACACTGACAAGGAAAGTTGAACGTGAAGTTAGACTAGGGAGCATGACTCTTCCAGCTAACATGACAATTTTCATGCCAATTCTGGCACTGCATCATGATCCTCGAATATGGGGTGAAGACGTTCACGTCTTCAAACCAGAGAGGTTTGCAGAAGGGGTAGCTAAAGCAACTAACAACAATGCAGCAGCATTCTTTCCTTTCGGATTGGGACCTCGTACTTGTGTTGGTCTGAACTTCACAACCAACGAAGCAAAGATTACTTTATCGATGATTTTGCAGCGTTATAAGTTCACTCTGTCACCTAATTATGTGCATTATCCATCTGATATTTTCCTTTTGACTCCCAAAGATGGAGTTAAAGTTGTCCTTGAATCCATTTAGGTATATCAATGCCCCTAAATGATGTACAATAAGTAAGAACAAAGCTTCTGAATTCAGGAGTTCTTATTTTTCTTCTTAATTTCAATTACTTATATAGTGTGTACAGACCTTATCCCTACCTTGTGAAGGTCGAGAGATTGTTTCTGATATAGTGTATCAAAATCAAAATACGTTATGCGTGATTGGGATTATGATTCTGAGCATTCTCATAGATCAAAGTATCTAAAAAGAAACTACGTTTAGTAGAGTGATCAATTAATTTTAAGAAATTATAACTGTTAAAACCATGCTAAAAAGGTTATTAAGTTCAGACACAATGTATATCTTCATTGACATATAGTTAAATCAGGGGCAGCTCAACGTAATTGGGGGCCTAAAGCGAAATTTCAATTCGTGGCCTAAAATATAAATACACTTCATATACGTATTTATTCAAAAAAAATAATTTACACTATTAAGATGAAAATTATTAGTACTTAATATTGTTTTTTGAGTTACTAGTTTTAGGTAACATTTTATCAACACAACATTAAAAAACATCCTTTAAGTGAGACAATTATTATATGCATTGTTAACATAATGATATAAGTAATAAGTTGATAACTATTAAATAAAGATAAGAGTTAGAAGTTTAGAATCATAGAATTTGACTCAAAAAGTTGATGACTTGTTATACCTCATTTTAATATGCTTAGAGTAATGCTTAAAACTAAAATTTAAAAAGAAATAAAAAAGAATTTATAATTCACTTTGTTAACACTTTTCACTGTTAATTCTTATTTTTAACAAAGTACAAAAGATGTTAAAGTGGATAAAATAATTTATTTTAAAAAAAATTATACTTTTTATCATAAATAATTAATTTTTCTATAAAAATTTTAACACATAATTTATTCTTGACAACAAAATTTGGGGGCCTAAGGCAAATGCCTTATTTTTGAAAGCATAGAGCCGGCCCTGAGTTAAATTTACTTGCATAAGCACCAAATGATATACAATGATGCCATTATTGATTTCTATTATAATAGCTAGGACCACACTTGCATAAGCACCCAATATTATACAATTGTAACATTATTGATTCCATATTATCTTGGCTTTTATTATAATCCTTGTAATAAAAGACAGATAAAATAAAGACAAAGGATATCAAATCAAGATGATATTAAAATGATGTCTTCCTCCCATTGCCATTAGTTATTCTAAGAGGACAAAATGTACACAGATTGAGACTTCTCATTTTGGCATGAAATTATCCATTGTAGTCGTTGTCGACTACCTAAACTTTCATGGTCCACACCGTCTATTCATCGAGGTCTTTGTCAAGAGCAAAAACAAGAATGGTGTTTTGAAATGCTATTAGTGAAGCCAATATTTGAGCTAATATTCTCAACCTTAGTCAAGTACATTAGAAAAACTGTGAACATCATTCATATGATGATGATGATGATGATAATCATTCTCGCGAGTTTTCTTTTCATTTCTTTGTTAGTGATCCTTGTTAGGATCATTAAGAAGCTATGTTGGACTCCATTTCATGTACAATTTATGATGAAATCTCAAGGTATACAAGGTCCTCCTTACAAGTTCCTACATGGAAACTTCAAAGAGATTGTTGAAATGAAAAAAGACTCCATAAACGACGCCATGGATCACTTATCACATGACATATTTCCAAGAATTCTACCTCATATATTTTCTTGGAAAAAACTATATGGTAAATTTAAAAGACTATCACACATTTTTCTTGTTTTACTTAGTTTGTATTTTCTCTGTTTCTCATTTCACTTAACTATAGGGCCAAATTTTCTCTACTGGTATGGACTGCAACCTGATCTAGTAGATAAACATGATTCTTGACGAATCTCTAAGATTGTACCATTCATCAAAAGGAAAGTTGAGCTAGGAAAGCTAACTTTACAACCTAAAATGCTGCTATATATATCACCATTAGCACAGTTCATCATGATCGTAAAATATGGGGAGAAGACGTTCATGTTTTCAAACCGGATAGATTTGCTGAAGGGGTTGTTAAAGCTACAAACAACAATCCAATTGCATTCTTGCCGTTTGGCTATGGACCTCGAACTTGTTTAGGGTTGAACTTTGCAATGATCGAAGCAAAAATTACTCTTTCGATGATTCTACAACGTTATATGTTCACAATTTCACCAACTTATGTTCACTCTCATGTTCAGCTTTTTATACTTCGTCCACAGCATGGAGTTAAAGTCATTCTTCACAAGATTTAAGATGTATATATAAAGCTAAATGTTGTACTTAAATTTGTTCAAGCAAATAAAATTATGTAATAATTTATATTCACATAAACATCTGTGACTATACATAATCTTCTTCGTAAACTCAACATCAAATCAAACTATACATCACATAAATTAAGACAGAAGAACTAACTAAAGAGTCATAATTTAATTAAGACACAAGCTAGTAATTAAACAACATGCATCAATATAAGAAAAAAGAGAAATTATTTCATTTCTTGCTAAGCTTTTTCATCATCATCTTCTTCTTTTTGTTAGAATTAGCCCTTGCATCATATTCTAAAATTGAAAAATCATGTTGATCAAGTTTTTTTCATTTTTTCACACACACCATTCAATAAGGTAACAAAAACATAGCTTGAAGCACTTTCAATTTCCTCAACTTCACTATTTTCTATATCATCATTATTACTAAAAAAAAATTCTTTTTTCTTTGATATTCTCTTATCACTCTTCTTCTTTATCATCTCCTCCAAATTATGTTTACAATTTTTTTTTCTCCATTTTTTTTTTCAATAGATAAAGAGTGACTCTCTTTATATAGGAAAAATTATGTACATTTTAATTGTTAGTTTTACATTGGAGAACTCAATAATTTTGAAGGCAAAAATACTTTGGAATTATGCAATTCAATTAATTGTACTTTTGGGAATATCAACAGTCTACCTATTGAAGAGTCTCACAACGGATGAAAACAGAGACAGATCGGATGGTCTTTTCTTATATGATTTTGAATAAAAATAAAAAAGAATTATCTATTTTTTATGATTAAGTTCAAAATCATTTTTTTCTTTACGGTACCAATATTTTTTCCAACAGAAAAGAGAATTATTTTAATTACAAAAAATCAATATTAATGATTCTTTTGTGGTTGCTTATAATGGTAAAAGTTAATAAGACAATCGAAAAGCTTCTTTTTTTTTTTATCAATATCCAACTCAAGACATCTTTAAAAGGCAAAATTTAGTACCAAGAATGTTCGATATTCGATTCAATATTTTAAAGATTTGATTTTGATAATTTAATAATACGATAATTGGTAATCGGAATTATATATATCAAATACAAACCTTAAAAGAATTTGGTATAGTAAATCAAATTTCGATACAATATTTCAATAATTACAAATTTAAGGAAAAAAATTTTTTAACAAGATATGTTCTTATTCAACTTTTGACATGTTAATGTTTAGAGAAATGATGTTAGATATACACTCTTAGTCCTAATTATATTATATACTTATTCCCTTCGTTTCATTTTATGCGAGATCTTTTCCTTTTTAATACATCTCAAAAACAATGTTACTTTATTATAATTAAAAATAATTTAATTTTAATTTTTTCTCTTTTACTCCTAATGAACCACACAAATAGATACGAATTGTTTTAGATCACAAAATTTTTCAATAGTAGTTTTTCTTCTACTTAAACAACATACCAAGTGAAACAATGCCAGACAAAATAAGACATAAAAAGTAATAAAAATACAATTTAATTAAAACACAAGTACACAACAAAAAGAGACAACAACCATAATTCAAGATTGAAGACATAATGCATAAAACTTAGAAAATAATACTAAGAAATTTATTTCTTGATAATCTTTTACATCTACTTCTTCTTTGAATTGGCCCTTGCATCATAATCAAACATTGACAAGTCTTTATCATCAATTATTTTCATCATTTCACTAAGAAAATTCATTGAGTAGACTTCATCCAAAAACTCCTCAACAGTATGAAAAATTGAAGCACTTTCATTTTCAGTAGCAACTTCCTTAGCTTTGCTATTTTCTTCATCATTATTAGTATTTTTTTCTTCTTTCTTTGATATTATTTTATCACTATTTTTTTCCATCTTGACTAATTTTTGTGTAGATGTGGAAGAGTGACTCTTCTTAAATAGGAAAAAAATTGATCCATTTCGATTGCTAGTTTAACATTGGACAACTAAACAATCTAACGTTGGAAATATGCAATTTAATTAAGGGAGAAGGCTTAAATATGTCATCAAACTTTGGGAAAGATTTATTTATGTCATCTATTAAAAGTTTGGTTCATCTAAGTTATTTTCGTTTGAGAAAAGGCGTCAATGGCTTATTTGAGCCTTTTCCTTTTAAAAGAATAATTTAATTAATGATGTGTCCGAATTATAATTGATCATATTAAAAAAAAAATGATTTTGCAAAATCAAAATTGTATTCAGTTAACAATTAATGACATGTATGAACCTTTTCTCAAACAAAAATAACATAAATAAACAAAAAAATTAATAAATAACATAAATGAGTTTTTTCTTAATGTTCAATATATAGCAAATTTTAGTTTTTTTCTATTTAATTAATTGTACACTTGGGGAATGTCAATAGTCAACTAAGCGTGGAAGAATTACTCATCAATACATTCATATCATACACAATTTGGTAATAGTAATTTAATTTATACTCTCCAGGTTTAATTTTACTTGTTCACTTGTATTTAAAAAAGAAATCAATTTTATTTATTCAGTTTTAAAAATTATATAGAGATAATTTATGATAATCTTCGCATGTACTCCTTCCATATTAGTTGATCATTATATTAAAAGCAGTTGTCTCCATCACAAAGCTCATTATTTCCTTCATAACCATTTTTTTTCATCTAGATCTCTTGATAGAAAAAAAAAAGAATATTTGTAAGAAAGTATGATCTCTCTCTATAAAATAAAATTGTGTCTATTTTTCTTAGTAATTTACATTCTACATTTCTTTTAAGTTAAGAAATCTTAATTTATAATTTTGACTTTTATCATCTTAGTTTAAAATTAAGTGTTTATAAGTACTTTTATAAATTAAGTATAAATTATAAAGTATAAATTATAAATTAAGATTTCTTAACTTAAAAGAAATGTAGAATGTAAAATACTAGGAAAAATAGACACACAATTTTATATTTTATAGAGAGATCATATATACGTTCTTACTAATTAATAAAATCTATTTCTTTCTTTCAAGATAGAAAAATAGAAATGGTTATGGAGGAAATAATAAGCTTTGTGATGGAGAAATTGAAGGGAGCCTTACTCATTAGGATTAATTTTTTTATATATATATAAATTTGTTAGATTTAAGATAAAAGATCAAAATGAACATTTTTTATCTTAAATTAAAGAACATTTCAAATTAAAGTGAAATATATTAAAGATCAAAATAATCATTATCTATTAAGGATCATTTTGGTCATTTTCTCATACATCTTTCCTCAAATCATGTTCACTTTTTCATTTCTTTTTTCTTTTTTCGTACGAAAGATAATACTCCTTCCTGTTTCATTTATTATTTGAAACATGATTAATATTATTAATATAGTTAAATAAAGGTTACGATTAAGTTTGGTAGACGGAATTACAGGCAATGGGCATGGTGATGCAGCCAACACATTAGTATGGCTAGGTCATCCAAACCCAATATTTTCAAGCTCAAAACATATTAAAAGTTACGATCAAGTTTAGATCTTAAATTCGTTTGACATATTTATCTTTTTGAATTTCTAACTTCGTTACAAACTTCAATAATATTTCCTACGACGTTGAGCCTTCATCATCTCCACATTTCTCCTATTATTATTTCCTCTGCAGCAGCAACGACAAATATAATATTATGATTTAACATATTACATGGAAAGTTATAAAAAAAAACTACATTCTTGTAGAGGCGTATTCATAGACAATATTTATATAGTTAATTCATACTCATAGATAGACCATTTAATTAGCATCAAATAAAAATGCTAATTAAGTACTACTAATTAGCTAGACAAGCATATCACCAGGATTAGCACGAAGATTAAGGAAATATAATCTAGGATTAAACTCAAAACTAGCTCTTGGAATTCTAGTATTTCTGCCTGGAGCTTTCATCATTTTGCTTGATCTCCAACTTGTATAGAGATGTTTTACGTTGTTAAAAAGTCTAACAAACGTTATTTTGAGATCATACATTATATTGCGCAGTAATCCGCAATGGTAGTAGCAACAATATATGAAGATACCTAGAAATACCGCGATTATGACATAGGGTAAAGCTACGTAAAACCAGTGATTGATCTTCTCAATTCTTGTCTCTGGTGGAAACAACTCGTCGAACCAATTCATAAGTTGTACATATAAACTCTTCACTTGCCAAGTAAAATTGTCAAGCGCTACTAGCGCTTGCCCACCAAAATTCTCCAGCGCTAGTAGCACTTGCCAACCAAATCTCCTAAGGGCAAGTGACACTTGTCTGAAAACATTTTGCAATGACAATAGTACTTGCCAACCAAAATTTTTCAGGGCAAGTGTCACTTGCCCCAAAACTTTTTGTAGCAATAATAGTACTTGCCAACCAAAATTCTTAAGGGCAAGTGACACTTGTCCAAAATCATTTTGCAGTGACAATAGTACTTGCCAACCAAAATTTCTCAGGGCAAGTGACATTTGTCCGAAAACATTTTGTAGTGACAATAATACTTGCCAACCGAAATTCTTGAGGGCAAGTGGCACTTGACTGAAAACTTTTAGCAGCGACAATAGTATTTGCCAACCAAAATTTTTGAGGAACAATAGCCCTTGTCCGACCAAGTTTACGGGTTTCATTAACAATTGGCCAATAAAATTCATCATTTTTTGTAGCACTTGACCACCAAAATTCATCAATATGAGTATGGCTTCCTTCAATTTCTCCATCACAAAGCTCATTATTTCCTCCATAACCATTTTTTTTCTATCTAGATCTCTTGATAGAAAGAAAAAGATATATTTGTAAAAAAGAATGATATCTCCCTATAAAAAAAAAAATTGTGTCTCTTTTTCCTAGTAATTTACCTTCTACATTTCTTTTAGTCTCATGGCATGTGGGACACATCTTCCACCCAAGTTTTCTTTTTAGTACAAAAGATAATAGTAATATTTTCACTTTTATAAGACTTTAACTTTAATCCTTCCATTTCATGACCGCAAAGAATCATTTGCTTTAAATAAACAATTATTTAGTTAAATACTATTTTTTTCGTCCCTAATTATTTATCCACTTTTAAATTGATATACCTATTAAGAAAATAATGATTGACATAGTGAGTTTACCATTTTACCCTTATTAATTTGTGAAATGATGAATTAAAAACTTAAGATTTTCAAGAATTTCTATTTTTTTTCAAAATAATGAATTGAGGGTATAATAGGTAAAAAATGTCTTTTCTTGATTTGTCAAAATAGACAACTAATTAGGTACAACTAAAAAAGAAAAAGTGAACAAGTAATTAGGAACCGAGAGAGTAATTGACTATAAGTGTAAGCATATGTTTGAATTAGATATTGGGTTTTTCTGTTTATAGGTTAGAAATTTAAATTTATGATTTTGGATTTTGACTTTTATTATTTTAGCTTAAAATTAAGTACTTATATAAGTAATTTTTTAATTTATTCAAATAATATTGTACTAAAAATATTTACAAATTAACATAATTGAAATAAATCAATCCAAATAAGCTCTAAATGTACTACTACTTGACTAGCTAGGTTAAACATATATATATATATATATATATATATATGGGAAGGAAAAAAAAGAGTGAAAATGGAACAATTGATAAGAAAATAACTTTACCAAGATCACCTGTATAAAAATAAAAATTTAACATAAAGATTTCATAAAATTATTAAATTTACCCATGATTATTGTGAGCGTGATTGTAGTAAGTCATATTTTTAGAAATTCAAAATAGCTATTGCTACATTGTCATCTGTCACCAAAAAGTAATTGACCCAAAAGAAAAAAGACAAAATAAGGTAACTTAATAATGAAGAATCTTAAAACACTTTTGATTTTCAAATTTCAATTTCTACTCATAAAAATTTAATTTTTTCAATGTAAATTACAATGTAATCGTATTTCAAAAATCTATGATCAAACCAAAACACTTCAAATTATAAAAAAAAAAAAATACTCAAGCGTACTGCAATACACAATCAAATTACTTGACGAAACTTATACTTTTATAAGATTAATAATCACTTGTCGTGACATATATGAATACCTTCATTTTTCACTAAATATTTCGGGTGAATTTAATAAATACATATTTAATGTTATTGAATGTCTATTACGGTTCCCCTGTTGTCGATTGGAAAATTGAGGCATTAAAAGATGTGGGAATTAATGAGATGAATTGCATACTACTATTTGGGTAATATCAATGGTTAATCCGACTTATAAAGTTACGACACAATCAAATTCGAACGAACAAAATATTGAATTGAATCGTATCAATCTCTACTACTATGTGGTTATTATCCGTTACAGAGAATACAAAAATAATAACAGAATAAATGCCTTATATCCAAATCAAGCAACTTATGCGAAAGAGTCCTGACAAATGATAATTCAAACGAAATTCCACACTTCTTAACTAGGAAACGTTCGATTTTCATTTCGATTTACAAACTCGTGTAATACCCTCCTAACTTCAAATTCAAAAAGAAAGGAATTACAGACTGTGGGCATGGTGGTGCAGCCAACACAATACACAATAGTACATTCCTCTAATCAGGGGCGGAGCCAGTGGAACAATTGAATCGCCTTTGTTGAAAGATTATAGATGAACTCTAGTATATATAAGATGTTAAATTTTTCATACGATCACTGACTTCAATAATATTTCCTACGACGCATCATCTCCACATTTCTCCTATTATTATTTCCTCTGCAGCAGCAACGACAAATTAAGGACAACAAAATCACAATCAACCCAATTGAAATGATAAATCCTACTGGGGAATCCATCAACATCTTCAAAATATCTTCTATTGATTTCATCTTCTCCATTACTGCTGTACCTCTTACCTTCAATTCACCTCTTCCAAATTCCATCACTCTACTTACGACAACAACAACAACATATTCAACGTAATTCCACAATTGAAAAAGAACAGAATGTATGCGGATCTTACCTTTACTCTTCGATTCAAGACTAATTCGCCTTTTAGTTTTCTCTCTTTGATACAAACTTTTCAGATCAATAGTGTACATAAACAATTTCACAAGGTTTAATATTAATTTCTATCACCTAACTTTCATCCAACAACATTAATTATTGGATCGATACAGTTGATAAAGCAACAACTTGTTGGATTGTAGGTGCATCTAAGCCTGTCCCACTTCAATAAATACTCCCTCCGTCCCAATTTATAAATTTCTATAATAATTTCACGTTACTATAAAATAACTAAATTCATAATCAAATATTTATAAATTTCGAAGTACAAACACATAGTATACAAAATTACATAAATCCACACCATAAGTGATATCACGATAGATGAGATACCTTCATTTTTAACTAAACATTTCGAGTTCGAACTTAAATATTAAACAAAATACGTAGATATCGAATACCAAATAATTATACCGAAATTAGTTTTTTCGGGAGCGGAGATCGCGGAAATAGGATTTAGGACTGCTTTCAAAATTACGCCTGGGTATCCTTACATTATTCCTTCCCGGAGCTTTCATCGTCTTCCCATTTCCGCCGTCGCCGCCGCTGCAGCACCGGCAGAGGAACAAAATCAGCAGAAATCCAATTGGAATGGTGTAATATATTGGAGCTATACGGATCGAATTTATCGAAGTAGATATCAGTGCAAGAGCTTTTTCCAGTAACCAGTCCGATGAGGTTCGTACAAACGGCGTCGTTTTCACGACAATCTGCTTCAGATTTTCCAGTAACCCATCAAATAAGATCCGCGCATATTCCGGTACAAACAGCGCTGTTCTTTTGACGATCTCCTTTGCATTTTCCACCATATTCATCTCCTTCAATTTCTCAAGTGCAGCTTTTGCTACGCTCTCTACGTTCTCCATTGATAATTTCTCAAAAAAAATAAAATCTCTGCTCCGATTATTGTCTCTCTCACTCTGTGTATGTGACCGGCTTTTATAAAAGGGGAACGAATGACACTAAAATTTACTTATTCGTTACTCCGTCTTCTTTTAATTGGCATAGTTTCAAACAATAATACTTAACTTTGATTAACATTTTACCGTATATTTTTTCATATATGCGAAAAATTGGAATGTATAATGTAGTTTTGAATATTTAAAATATCGAATTAATGTAATTTAATTTAACTTTGAAAATTAGTTAAATTAACTTTTGAAAAACGTAACATGACAATTAAAAGTGGACAGAAAGAGTAACTATGATTAGTGGCAGAGTTATAATTTTCACAATTCGAAATTTGAAAAAGTAAATACATAAGAAAAAAAAAAGTCGTATAAAGAGTGTAATTTGAATGAACTCCAAAAGCTTCATATTTTATCGTCTATCATACCTTTCTATGATTTAAATTATTGATATAGAAAGTATGTGATAATAGAAAATAAATTATCTAATAAAATAATACAATATAATATAATCCGATACATTATAAATCAATAAAAAAAAACCATCCAAACATAGTGTAAGGCCCATGGTTTTGGTAGAGGCTAGAGATTCCACTAAGGTTCCCTTTTTCCCAAAGTTGAAATTAAAAGTGTACTATAAATCTAAATGCATATGTACACTACTACTACTTTTCTGTTTTAATTAAATTATGTTACTTTTTGAAAAGAAAAAATATTTGAAAAATAATGTTATTGGTTACATTGAGTAGTAAATCCTTAATTTCAATATTTTACCATGTGTATTTAAAATTATAAAAAGAATAAATTTGATTACACACATTTTTAATTTAAAATCACAAATGAAAATTTTTCTATTACTTTTAAAATATTTGTGTCCAGTAAGCTTGGGCTTTGGGGGTTAGATAGAGTTCTAGCAAAAAGTTTACTTTAAAAATTCTTTAAATTAATATTATCATAATAATTTCAAAAATTATATAAAATTTGAATGCACTAAACCTATTCAGCATAAATAAATAATTGTTATGAAATTATAATAAGTTGAGATATGAACAATTCAAATACAAATATAAAAAAAACTTTTGTTGACTGACCTAGTTGAGTTTTAATATTTAATATTAGTTTTGTGTTTATAAGCAATTCTTTCTGAAATATCTGGGGTCCATTTTTCACATAAAATATGGAACAACCTTAACATTTTAGTTTAGATAAATATTAATTTTCTAACTTTTCATATTCTATTCTTTCATAAGAAAGACTTTTATGGTCAAGATGAAAGCTTTTTTAGGAACACAATTTATTTAGCTAAAGTTGGTGGATGAACCCCAATTTTCTCCAATGGATTAGTTGGGCAAAGATAATGACAAAAGACACATATAATTATTACTTTCTCTCACTCATTTTATATGGTACCGTTTAACATTGCATGATGTTTGAAAAATGAAAGAAGACTTTTAAAGTTTGTGGTCCAAAATAATTTTTAGATATTTGTGTAGTTATAAATTATTTCATTAAGAGGAATTTCAAAGTTAAATTGTTTCTAATAATTATAGTAAGATGACATTCTTTTTGTACATCAATCTTTTGGGTCATGTATACCCTTAAAACTAATCGATTGACGCATAGCATCATCTAAACAATATACCCGACTTTATTTATTTTAGTAGTACAAATTTGGGTTATTGAGCGTTTTGTACGTCAATCTTCTTTTTGGATTGAATAAAGTCGGTGCATCCTTCCTAAAGTTTCAGACAATAACAGTGCACCAACAAATTGATTGTTGTTGTGTATCAAGACCACATAAGATAATAAGGGTAAAGACATGAGAATTAACATCCCAAAAGGCAAATATATGCCCAAAATTGGATGATAAGAGCAAATATATCAAAAAAGTATGACGAAAAGTAAATATAATCCTTTTCTAAGAGTACAATGATAAATATAACCCTTTTCCCATTAAGAAATATAAAATAACGGTAAATTTAATTGTCTAGCATTTTTAGTTACAATTACAACAATATTAAAAATTAAAAAATATGTGCTTAATATTTAGTAAGAGATTAGCACCAATCTATTAAGAAAACTTTAATTAATAGCAACCAAAAGCTAATTTCATCTTCTTCTCTTCTGTCCCTTTCCCTTTCCCAATTGTCCTGATTTAAATGCGTGCTCTTGTTCTTGAAGAAAAGCCAGATTTTTCCCATACTTCTCAGCCTTTTCTGCGGCGAGTAGGGCTCTTTCCCTTTCCTTCGCCTTGGACAAGAACTCATTGTCCTTGCGCAGTTCACGGACAGCACCTTTAGCTTCCTCTTTTATACGTTTCCTCAACTTTTTCTTCTCAGCACGCTCACGATCTGGATCATAATCTCTACCCTTGACATAGCTGCAGAGGTTGATGATCACCAGATGAGTAAAGCTCAATAGGAAACAAGTAATATGGTTCGTTAAAATTGAAGATAAGACAACAAGAAGAGCATCTTACTTCTCCTCAAATTTCGGATTAACCATCCTGATGGGTACAGGTTTTTTCTTCCGCATTTTCAAAGGTTGACGCAGCATGTGATGTTCCTGAGACTCTGTGTCAATTAATTGAGATACATCCTTCATTTTCTCCCTTAATGCCTCTGGAATATGATTTTCTCCGGCCAATTTGCATAATAATTTTGAAATTGGAGTGAAGATCTCAGGAAAAGAAATAAGTTCCTTATATACATTGACAAATCCTTGCAGGGTTTCCAAAACTGTTACAAGCATGCTAGCCCTGTATGAGGAAACATTTAATCGCATTCAGTTCAGTAAGTCCCGGAAAAGAAAATTAGCAGTAGAATTTCAAGACCACAAAAATGTGTGAGCGAGCGAGATACTTGTTATGTCAACTAGCTTATTGACAATCATATTATTGGGAAATAAAAAGTTAGTATGACAGACCACATCTCAAATAGACCTAGGCAAAGACTTATCGAACATATTTATAATTTGTCTCTTGACATAGAGCCATATTCAAAAATTTAAGGTTTGCCCATATGCATGTCCACGGAATACTAACTGACCTGTAATTATCAGACTGGAAATACTGAGAGTCCTCTGGTAAATCCACTAGCTCAAGAAAATCTAAAGAATCGATCTCCACGTTGCTATTGTGTATGCAAAGCAAAGGTTCAAGTTCTTTGATCTCCATAAGGTTATTCAACTGCAGCACAAGAAGATGCTTGTCAATTTACAAGTGGAAGGAAGCAACCCGAATACAATCCAATAAAAATAAAAAGTAATTGCAGAATGAGACAAGGACAAATAGTTAACAGCTTCAAGAATTAAACTAACAAGAAAGACCTCAGAACCTTCCGTTAAGACAAACCTGTATATTTTCAGATCGATGTTCCTTGTCTAAAGCTGCCATCAGCAAAGTTTGAAGAAATACTATAGCCTCAGGACAAAACTTCTGAGATTGTTTAGTTACCTACAGGGCAAGATGTTGATATCCATAAGCTTAGAGAATTAAGTTCAAATGGTCATTCTGTAATTGCAAACATCATCAACCAGGAAGAGGGGTAAAACAAAAAAGATAACTATAACTAGCTTCAAAGATAGATGAATTGACGAAATTAGAACAAGGAGGGTAAGTTGCAGAAGTTTACTATGGCGCACAAAGTATTAGTAAGGCAACAATATATACTGGGCCAAGACAATCACTACATATCCAGAAGTCCATAATGCTGTTTTGATTAAGTTGGAGATTATACAGGTGGAAACTATATGTGCTCCACCGGCACATAATACTCTACCAAACAAAATCCCAGCACCCTTAATTCAAACAAATGATCAATTTCAGTGCATGGAAGATAAATGAAACACCACATCCACTTACACTTAGCAGCAAAGAGCACAAGAAGGAAGCAATTGCAATATCTCTTCCGCAAATGATGGGACACCGCATTAGGTATTCACACATAAGCAGTATAGCAGGAGTCATGACACAATGGCGAAAATCAGAGCATGGAAAGATCATGGACCAAAGCCTCAACAGAAAGATGGTCTTCAAAGATGGCCAACTGCTTTTTCCTATGAGGATGGACCAAATACACAAGAGGTAAAGTCAAGAAATGTAAGTTGAGATAGAAAGAACAATTAAAGGAAATAAACAGGACATCAAAGCAAACCTGTAAGCTTGATATCTTCACAAAACTGTGTCCTTGTTCTTTGTAGCCGTTGGCGAGCACATATAGCTGCAAAGTATGGGGTCGCTGCACTCATCTCCATCAGGGGCTTTACAAGCAAATTCAAAAGCTTGAAATTCAATGGCTTCTTATTTGCCAACACAGCAAAATATTGCAGCAACACCCCGTAAAAGACCTGATGAAAGAAACAAGCTACTTATAAAGCAATTGTGGCAGTAGAAACTTACCTCCCCAAAAAATGACTCATCTAGTTCTGACTATCCATAACCTTATCATCTAATAGTACAACATACATTTTTTATCAACCTACAGAGATATTCACATGAGCAAATACAGTTGCAACAACATACCCAGTGAAATCCCACTATGAGCAAATACAGTTAAATGGTGAAACTCCTAAAAATTCAAGGCAAACCCTCCTACCATTTGTTCACAAAAAGGAGAACGGAGAAAGCCTCAAAGGTCAAACATCAATCATAGAGAAATTACAGTGAAAACAGATTATCATACTTGCATTTTCTTTTTATTCTCTGCCGCAACAGTTATTGCATTGAATGCACGAATTCTCTTGATTGCTTCAATTAATTGATCATCAGAACAATTGTCTATCAATGAAGTAAACTCCTCCAGGGTTTTAGGGGCTTCAATTGTATAGGGAAGTTCGCTTTGTTGATGTTTCACTGTCGTTTTTTCTTTTTTGGTTTGTAAAGTGCCAACTTCTTTTCCCTTGACGGCTACCTGCTTGTGGTCCTTTATTTTCATCACCTTCTTAGCATCATCACCAGAACCTTCATCATCATCCTCTTCCTCAGTATCAATAACATCATCGTCACTTTGCTCCCAGTCCTTAATAGTCTGTGTCTTTCCTTGTTCTTCATCAGACTCATCACTTTCTTCATCTTCCCCATCGTCACTTCCTTCATCCTCACCATCGTCCTCCTCACTCTCTGAATCCCCAGTAGAAGCAGCATCTTCACCCTCAAGTTCACTTTCTTTCTTTCTCAAGATTTCAGCAATCCACCCCAACTTAGTTCTAGGCGCCTCCTCAAGATCGTCCCCAAGATCATCGCCAGATATAGTCCTTGGGTCTTTGATCAATTTGTTGTCATCATCAGATGCGTTGCCATCTTCCTCACTCCCATCATCAGCAGCAGCCATTCTCTTCTGACGTTCTTGCTGAAAAAATGAAAAAAGCTTTGCTTCGTAAATAACTACCATAGCCAAAAGATAAATTCTCCTTTATCCTACCAAAGTATTAAATCTTTGAAATAATAATCCAGCTAAATGTATTCTAGTTTGGAACATTACCATGTGAAAGTGCACAAAGCAAGCAATCACTACTACCACACAGTAGGCAGTTTCATGATGAAGGCATTGAAGAACACTAATGATGATGAAAGAACACCAATTACCCAGCAGACAATAAGTCATGCATTACAACCACTTGAAAGCACATAAGGATAATATCACAAAAGGTATAATCAAATAGAAATAGGATCCTTGATCCTCAAAAAGAAAACACTTGTCCAAAGGAGTTGAGTTAGTTTAGAAATTAATTGTGCAATTTACTTATAGAAATGTAACCACTTTCTCCATCTTGGCACCAAAAACTGTCATTGTAATGTATGGTATAAAGAGACACAAGGAACTTTTGTTTCTTCCATAGTGCATCATACCTCCAACATTTCCAGCCGCTCTTTCTCCTCCTGTGCAATTTCTTCAGGAGTCTTTGTCCGGTTTGATGGGCGAGCACGAATATCCAGTGCCATCTCACTAACAAGCATCTCATAAGTGTCGGGCTTTTCCTGAAACCAATTAGGAAGGTAAAGTGGCCAACATAAACAAATTTAATATAATCAAAAGAAAATTTATTGGTGATTGTTCATGGATAATGCACTATAACCTAACAGAGATGGAGAAGAAGATTTAATTTGAATTTTACTCTATATGTAGGTATCGGCAGGGCTTGCGTAATATAGTTGTAGTTAAGGCTGAAGTAGCGCTTTTGATTTTAGAAGATCTACTGAAGTACCAAAGGCGAACGGGACTCGGCACATTGAAGGGGAAAAGACCAGGATGCACAGTATTCAGGAATGTTTCCGGCAATAAAAAATAAACCCAATTATACCTTTCCAATAGGTCCTTTTCTGGGAACATCAACTACCTCATCTTTCTTCACATTACCAACTGAAATGTTCTTGTTCACAAGAGCCTTCAGAGCATGTATCTTGTCTGGTTGGGTCAACGACAATAAGGCTTTCGAATTCACCAGTGATGTGAAGTCTTTGTCCAATTGTTCAGTTAATTCATCATTTTCTTCTCTGTCCTTCGCTTTTTGGGCCTAACAATGTAGGAAAAACAAAAGAATTGTCAAGCATATAAGAGGTAAAGAAATCATTCCCTTTATCAGATTGCACCATAAGAAATCAAACAATAACAAACCTTAAAGAATTTACTCTTTTGAATGATTTCCTCCATTACTTCTTTCTTGCTTTTCTTCCTCTGCAATAAGATGGTATACCAAATCAGAAGCAGAACGACACCTGTGTTGCAAATAAAAAACAAAGAATATTTCGAGACATGTTCGTGAACTATGGACTATCATCCCACACAAAATGATGCATGCTCCCAGAAACAAAGTAAGAACCTGTTTTCTTCTGTTAATTATGTTTTGTTCTTATTCTCTCTTTCGGAAATTATTTAGGTTTTCAATGGCAGCCTCTAAAGTTAGTGCTCTTGTATGTAATTATCATGTTACCCATGTTTAAATGACATATTATTAGAAATATAAGCTAATTTAATATCATCAGTCAAAACTTAACACCATCAGCTGACAGCTTTGGTGGAACACAACAATTTTTTTCAATTGTAAAGAAATTTATTGATGAAATTGCACCAAGTTGGTGCTTCTCTGTACAACCAAAAAGAATATCTCAGCCCCTATACACCTTTCATAACTTTTACAATTGTAGGGTACTGCAGAGATCTAGAGCCTGATTGGATTGGCTTTTGGCTTAAAAACAAGTGCTTACAAGCACTTTTTTATTTACCCAAACACTACAAAATTGCTTCGAAGCTTTTTTGGCTTAAAAGCACCTAAAATAAGCCAATCCATTCAAGCTCCTAGTAATGCATCGATAATATGTATTTAAGCAATTAACACCAAAAAACGAAAAGATATAGACACTAATATTTGATCTTGTGTGTAGATGCAGCCCTTCCTTTAAAACATCTTCGATTTCTTTCCTTTCATATGACTCAAAATATGCATGGAGCAGCAATTTAAGTTACAAGGTGAAATCACGCCAAAAACATCTATATCTAAGTACCAAACTAGTCAGAATAGCAATTAAGTGAGCTCTTAATTATAGGAGGGGCCTAGAGGGAGAAGCATATCAACTATTTCATTTCTTAGAAGCTAGTCAGCGTAAACTCCAAAATAAAGCAGGGAATATGCATCAAGAGGGGGCAAAAAAAGAGGAAGCATCTAACATTTTCCTCTGCTTCCATAGGACCTGCTTGAGCATTCTGAGATCCATGAGAATTAAGTTGTCCCAAGATAGCTGACTTATCTGCACAGAAATAGACAGTCGGTATGAGGAAAGAAAACCATACAAGAACGGTTTATGATGCTTAATAACAGAAAATACAAGGTTTGGAACACTACCACCTTCACTGGAAAAAAAAAAAGATATTGATGAAGTATGAAGCCTATAATGGTTGTAATCCTCTGGCTAGCAGCCAGATTAGGTTTAAGAAGATGGTTTTTCTCGTTTTATTTATTTTTTGAATACGGAGTGTATCTTGTACAACAAAGTACGGCAAGAAGATAGTATAAGTCTCCAAGAGTATCAAGACCATCAGAAGCTTTCTCCTTTGCCTAAAACTTGCGTTACTATATAAGGGTACAAGGGACTTGAGAGTATTTCTCTACAAGGTAAATAACTTATTAATAGTCAAAAGAATCTCAAGTCAACAATAGTACACAAAATATTAGAGCATCTATAACATCTAAGCATACCAGTTCTTATATACAAACTGGAACTTCACTGGTGAAGGAAAAGAAACTGGGAATGAGAGGCTATTCCTCAAATGTACATAGTAGGTCTCCACCCCATCAAAAGCTCTATGGTTTCTTTCAAATGTACATAAACTTAAGACTGTTATGCATTAACAACCAAAATAGAAGGGGCATCTGACAATAAAAGAAAAAAGGTGTCTTTAGTCCTTACCATTCAGGACATAGAGAAGGCCAAACAAAAAAAATAATATACATTATAGCTATCCTACCCTGATTCAAGAAGTGAAAAAGTACTCTATTGAACCAAAGAAAATGACCAACTTTCTTGGTCTATCTCGAAAAGCTCAGCGCATGTTCTCGAACAAAAAAGTTTTCCCCCTCTACAATTACAAAGTATCCTAATTGATATGATTTGAATTCAACATGACATCTTGGCAACAAATAACTCCATTTTTGTCATATTAAAATCCCATCTCCATAAACCAAACTACTAAGCCATGAATCAGCAAAAGTACCGTGTTAGTTGATGTACTAGTCAATTAAAAGATTCCGATTCACAAGTAATTGATTTGGTTAAGAAGCAGGTGTATCATCTAATTGTGGCAATTTGGGTTGAATAAACTATTTTAGACATAATGCTGTTAGCCCTGCCCGGGCTTAAAAAAACAGCAGGCATTATCTGTATGTATGTTTCATAATTTTTTTTATAAACATATAGAAATAAGCAAAAGAAGGGAGTTGAAAAATGCAATATTGCATGATAAATAAACACTAATCTATTCGCCAGAGAGATCAGAAACGCAACACAAGAAGGGTTATTCTCACCATCTCTCCCATAATCCTCCTCATCCTCGTCAAATGGGACTTCTTCATCAAAATCATCTCTTCCCAATGAGGCACCAATTTCAAAGTCCTCTTCATCCTCGTCTGATAGGTTATACTTATTTTTCTTCAATTTCACCTACATATACAGATAACAACAGTAGATAATTGTCAACAACAATAGCATTATCAGACAATTTAATAGAAGTGAACAGTACATTAGTAAAATGCAGCCATTTATCTCATAAAAAAAGACCTGAACTAACTACTTACTCAATGCGCATTGAAAATTAATGATGGTTGATCTGGCAATTCTAACAAAATGAACATGCAAAGATCCATTCATTTCCTATTTCTTGGCTCCATACTTTTCTTTATCTTCGTTGTTTTTAATTATGGGATCATTAATTTATTTCAGATCATACTTTCAAGGTTGGGTTCATTATGGAGGGTCGAGCCTTCACCTTTGCATTGTGTAAGTTGGGCCTATTCAAATATACAGACATGCAACTCTTGCTTTTGGTATTTGACAAAGCTTGTTTATTTTGAAGGAAAAATCACTCTCATGCTAGTGCTCTAATCTTATCTCTTCATTATTTAGATTGCCAGGCTAAAAAAGCATAGGAAACTAAATCTTCATGATTGCCCTTGAAAGAACACTTCTTTAACATCTACATATGATTATTTTTCTTTAGAAATGAGTTTGTATTATTTTCCACTAAAAATCACTATTTTATGTTAGAACAAGTTTTTCCCCTGGTCAAAAACATATTGGCAATACAAAAAAGATGTTGAACTTTTGAAGAATAAGTTGTTACTTTGTTTTATGACAATGATGTTCGGACCGGCTTACACGCACCTCTCGACTGTTCCACCAGGCACTATCTCCCGCGTACCCAGTAACTGAAGAGCGAAACTTAGGTGGATGGAAAAAACCACCTAATATTATTTTATCCCGTTGGGATTTAAACTTGAAACGACATGGTTCTCCTCCCACTTCATTGACAATTAGGTTACAACTTTGGACACCAATTGTTAATTCTAATTATAGAACTTGTCACCAGGGTGAAACCTACTCATAAACTTGTCAACCATAAGGCCTCAGGTTCAAATTCTAGCAGGGTATTCCAGCAGAGAGTTGCCCAATACACGTCATGGTGAGAGCCAGCAAGTACACCATGGAATGGAATTAGTCCATATTTCTATGGAATTAGTCGACATTTCTATGGAATTAGTCGAGGTACTCACAGTTATATAAAAAAAAAACAAGAATCTGAACATAACGAGCATGGTCGTGAACAGAACTTTAAGAGCTCAAAAAATCATCTACTCCTTAAAGGTTTTCCTTGGAAAATAGTTTGAACTATTTTCCAACAGAAAAATCTTACGTGATAAAAATCACTACTTTATGCTAACATGATAAAAATAGGGATGGCAATAGAACAGGGCAAGGGCAAGGGCAGGGCGAAACCTTAACGGGGCAGGGAAAGGCGGAATCTTAGGGAGCAGGCCAGGCTGAAAAAACAGAAAAATGCTAAGCTTCACCCGCTCATCCCTATTGCCATTAAAAATCACTACTTTATGCTAACATTGATTGTGAATATGAACAAAATTAAACCATTGGCTCCATAACTAACCTGCCTCTCACGCTGAGACCTCATAATGGCTTTATCAAATTCACCAAGTCCTTCATCATTCTCTCCAATACGCTTATCAACAAACATAGATGATTTCGCACTTTGCTCATACTCCTTCAAAAGCGTCTTCTTCCTCTATTATCACAACAAAACTAGCATGTCAAACTCTCAAATCCCTAAATTAATTAAAATCAGTCAAAAAGGTGCAATTTTTCACCTTTTCAATGGCGGAAGAACGAGCTTCACCAATTCGTCGTTGTTCACCCTTGCGTTTCTTTCCAAGTATATCGAATTTGCGTCGTGACCAAATTGTTTCGAAAGGGTTCTCTTTTGGAGCTTTGAGTTTCATGTCTTTGGCTTTTGGACCTGACTTGCTACTCTTCTTCATCTTCTTCTTCTTTGATGAACTGTCACTCTTGCTAGTTTTTGCAGTTTTCGCCATTGTTGCTTTGCTGCTAAAACCTCAGAAAAAAGTTAATACAAGGGTTTAGCAGAACTCTAATGGAGAAGACAAGCAATATCATAAAAACTTTATGGGCTTTTGTTTTGGATGCTGTTGGGTTGGGCTTTTGACACTATTTGACCCAAACTTTCCTTTTTTGGGCCTATCTGCACATGACCATAGTTAGCAAAATTAAAGCCCTAATTTTTGAAATATTGAGAAATTTATTAAATATATAAAAAGGTGTTGGCCAAAATGCAAAGGTAAATTTTATATTAGTGGTTAAATCGATATTGTTGTATGAAATGGAGTGTTAGTCAGTCAAAAACTCTCATGCATAGAAGATGCATGTTGCGGAGATGGATGTATGGTCATACTAAAAGTGATAAGATTAGAAGTGAGGATATTCGGGATAAGGTGGAAGTGTCCTCTGTGGTGAAAAATATGAGGGAAGTGAGATTAAGATGGTTTGGACATGTGAAAAGGAGATGTGTAGATGCACTAGTTAGGAGGTGTGAGAGGTTGGTTATAAAGGGTACGAAGAGAGGCAGAGGTGGGTCGAAGAAGTATTGAAGAGAGGTGATAAGATAGGATATGACGCAACTTTAGGTTACCGAGGATATGACCTTAGATAGTAGGGTATTGTAAACACATATTATGGTAAAAGTAGACTTTGCACTGTTTTCTTGTTACTTTCTATATTTTCTTCATTGTCTCTTTCTTTTTTGTACTTGGATTTGTTGCACTTGAGTATGGGGTCTTTCGAAAACAATCTTTCTACTTCCAAGAGGCAGTGATAAGGTTTACATACATTCTACCTTCTCGAGACCTAGTGAAATTTCATTGAGTATGTTATTGTGTTGGCACCCTATAACAAAGTAGTCTTAGTCCGATGACATAAATGACTTAAGCTTTGTTATCCTCCTTGATAAAGATTTGAATCCTCTCCGACACTTGTAATAGTTTTTTTATATTTATACTTTTATATCTCTAGGAACTCATAAACTTCAAATTTTAGATCCATCTCTACGTTTGATACTCATATTGAGGCTCAATTAACTTTGTATTCATGTATTATAAAGCACATTTCTAGGAACGCTCCCAACAAAAAGATATTTATTCTCAAAGCTCGAACGACGTCTGATTAAGAACACTCCCAACATGACTTTTTAACGAATATAGCTTATTTATTGAATGTTATTATTATAACTAGGGGTGTTCACGGGTCGGTTTGGATCGGTTATTCGTCAAAACCAAAACCAAACCAACTTAATCGGTTTTAAAATTATCAAAACCAAACCAAACCAAATAAAATATACATTTATCGATTTGGTGGTTATCGGTTTCGGTTTGGTTTGGTTCGGTTATTCGGTTATTAACCATACACAAAAATAAAAGAAACAATTCATTCAAAATGTTAAAAAGGTGACAACAATCCATTCAAAACGAAAAATAGTTAGAATGACTTAAATTATTGAACTTTCGATCACTAAATTTACTATCAATAAAGCTTTAAAATTCACTATATTGGCCTAGAAGGAAGAGACAATAACATTTTCAGTCCCACAAAGAATTGACATAGACACTCATATACATGAAATCAATAAGATAAATATTTCATCTTGGGCATTTTTGCTTTCAATAAGTAAATTATAAAGAAATTTTAATGAAAATATGTATAAGATCTTTAAAATTGTTTATAAAAACAATATATTAAGTATGTATATTTATTAAATATATGTATATAATTCATCGGTT
>JAJOOF010016152.1:0-22670 GCA_029582545.1 Solanum lignicaule
GCCATTCTAACACGGATAATTAACTATTTACAGATCCTGCATACTAACAACATTACATTGCTTCAAATCTCAGGTTTAGAAGACACACCTATGCAAACATAATGGATTCTTCAGCGACCCATACTCTTCAATGCATTAATATCATATTCGGAATAGTTCTTTCAGTACTATTATGAGCTTTCTTGATATTGTATTCCGTTCTAATGTCTTAATATTATTATTATTAATAATAATTTACATTACTTCCAAACTTCTCTTTTGACACTTCATATTAACTTCATGTTGGCGTTCCTACTAATATCTCATGCAATCATCAGAAGACTAATTAACACAATGTACGCTTCTACTACATCAATAATAATGCACCCACTCATGACAACACTGCTTTACAAATGTCTCTCCACAGAGAATGATACACCTTAACATGGCTCACACGTGCAACGCACGTGTCCCTGACTAGTATTATTAAAAAGTGGGAAGCTCCCATCTTCAAAGTTGAATTACCATTTAGCCCTTACAACAAATTAAAATGTAATTAAACAACATATTCTGTGAATTATTAATTTGAAAGTTGAAAAGACTTTATCACTTAATTAGGAAATTTGAAAATGAAAAGACTATAAGTATGAAATTTAAAGGGTTACGTCACTATAAATAGGCTTATATATATCCTCCATTTTATGGAATTCAAATGGGCACATCAGAATCATGACAGACATACACTCAATTGATCATCTTTTGAATTGTCACAAAGAGGAAGTGGGTGGAATACAAAGAATGAAATCATCTTAATTAGCTTCTTGTTGCCTTGGTAGTAGAATCACGGTTTGGGATCGATGAAGAACAAACTCCAGAAGATGGACCACCAGATCGATGGAGTTGCTATTTATTCATGGTTGCCATACATGCAAAATTTCATATTTGTCATGACACCCATGTTAGTGTTGCTGAGGATAATATATATTACAAATCTCGCAGATGCGGCTGAAACATCTACCATGTTGAAGATGACCTGCCTGGAGATGATGCCCTCAAAATATGCTATGCGTGTTCTTTTAATTTTCCTTTTTGAACTCATGAGCTTCTCTCTACTGCCATGATATCTATGGCTGCTACTTTAACAACTTGTTTTGTCTTTAATATTTTCATCTATGTATCTAGGCAGCCAAAAAAAATTTATTTAATGTGGTTTTATCGTTATAAATAGATTTTATATATAATTTTATTTTTTGTTGCATTTTTAGGTAGATTCTTCTGTTTGTTAATTTCATTTGAAATGATAATCTTACGTTTTGTTTTTATAGATGTACTACAAATATATGATAGAGGAAGTAACTATTGATGAATCGTACTTTAAGCAAGTTCAATAACGCAAATCCCACATTTTACACCGTCAAAGAAGAGAACATGCTAAAATTTCAAGCAAAAAATAGGTAAAAACAATTTCGCAATTTTGACTTCTCTGGTTGGATCGTCGCATAAAGAAGAAAAAAAAAGGGATAAGTGTAGATGGTTGAGAAATATCAAAGACTTCGAGGTTGGATTAATAATAAGTTTTTTCACTTGCAGCGGTTATATGAATGTCTTCATTTTGTTGTTATCTTCTTTGATTCAAAGTCTGTGTTTCGTACAATTCTAACTACGAATTAAGATTTTTTCTCTAGCATTTTTTTACATTTATTTTTATCGAATTTGTAAGTAAAATAATACTTTAATTATTAGCAAAATTAAAATGAAACTTTTTGTGAGTCGGTTGTAAACTTTTTTTGTTATTGGCCTCAATTGCCAAATAGCAATTAGCTTTAGAAAATAAAGGTTCATTTTTGTTAAAGTTTGTTCATTGCTTATATATGCAAATTATTTTAAAAATTTATACGAAACAAATATAATTTTAATGACATATAAATAGAAATATGTATAACCCTCACCTTAGAATAAACAATAGAGGAAAATAGTTGGTATATGACGTATGTTCATTTTTCTCAATTACTTTGTATAAATTTATTATCTATTTCTTACTATAATGAATGTATATGTCAATGCATAGTAAGATTATTATTGTTAGAGCCAAATATAGAAATTAAAATAAGGCATCGAGGCAAACCAAAAAGTACAAAAAGGTATTTAAGGCTTTTCATGGGACAAAAACATTTGCTTCATTGACCTAACTGAATAAGATCAACATTAATTATTTTCAAAAATAATAATCTGATTTTTTAAAGAGCAACTTTCACATATAGCAAACATAAAAATCATATTTATATGTTATAGCTATAGTTTGTATAATTACGCACCATAGCAAATTTTATGTTTGCTATGAAGCTTTTGATTGGTATAATTCGCTACAAACATCTCATTTTATACAAATTGTTCAATTTTGTATAAATTCATTTATACATAGTAATTTGTATAATAAATCTGTATTTATATAATTACAAGTATATAGGACGAAAATATATGTATTTGTATTTGTATTTGTATATACACTTTTCTCTCGCTTTATACAAACAAAAACGCATTTTATACCGAAATGTATAAAATGACTAATTGTATATCGAATCAGATGGCAAAAAAAGGGGATGTTTGCTGCGAATTACAATTAAAATAAACTATGACTATAACACTTAATTTGAATTAATAGTTTGTTATTTCATACAATTTTCCCTTTTTTAAACTTATCTACTCAATGATATGGGATGCACGCGCAAAGCGCGTGCGCAGAAACTAGTTATATATACATAAAAACTATTTAAACAATATGTATAAATAGTGTAATTTTCCGTCAAAGATGATTTGAATGAACCCTCTCGGCCTTACCTGACTCCCCGATAAAATAGATGGGTCAAGAATGATCCTTTCAACTTCATCTCATATCAATTTCTGATAAGATTGTGCTTTGTAATAACAATAAATATAACTAAATAGATTCATTTTGTAATAAGGGTGGCTTGCATTTTTCCTTAAAACTTTTGTGTAACCCATAAAATTATTGCGCCAGGTAACTCTTACAAATCTCTATGACTTCATTGCATTATACATTAGCTTCTAAAGAACTTTAGAAAATGATTGTTCAAATACATTTTATACTGTAGCATATGAATCTGATTTATAATTACACATGAAAGGTAACTTTTTAAATTACTTATCATCATCATCATATCATATATATTACTTTCAAACCGAATAAACCAGAAAAATTGAACCAAATCGATAGTTATTTTTTTTCGTTTAGTTTGGTTTGATTTGGTTTTAAAAATTTTAAAAATCAACTAGATTGGTTTGATTTTGATTTTAATCAATAATCGATCCAAACCGAACCACGAACACCCCACTCATGACACATTTTTCCTCCTAATTAATGTTGACTTTTTTGGTGATTTTTATGATTTGATTATTAATATTAAATTCCCAACGTCGTCATCGTTTGCAAGTTGGCTCAGATTACAGACCTCCTTTGGAATGTTGCCACTGAGTACTGACTCTATTCCCAGACACATTTTTGTGTCATTTTCCCTCCGTAAGACTATTGTTCCTGAGATTTAACACTCTGAGTTCGGGTACATACCATGGCCCTCTCCACATTTCACCACTGGTTATGAATTAGTGATGAGGGCAAAAAGGTAGATGGCAAGGATATTTTAGGCCCGAAAGATAGAAAAAGGATAATTTTGTACCAATGACTTTTTTGGCGGACCGACCTTTAAACAGCCTGTCATGAGTCATGACATATTTTTCCGGCTAATTAATGTTGACATCGGTGATTTGATTATTAGTATTAAATTCACAACATGGTCATCGTCTATCCAAGAAGAAGTAAGTCTCATATTTCTTTCTCTATGTAATCACAAAAATCATATAAAAATGGAGAAACGATTTGAAGGGAAAGTGGTGATTGTTACAGCTTCTACACAAGGTATTGGATTTAGCGTAGCTGAGAGACTTGGATTTGAAGGTGCTTCTGTTGTTATCTCCTCTCGCAAACAGGTATTTTTTTGTTTTTTTTTTCTGTATATGTATGTGTATTGTTTAATCTCTTCATATTGAGGTTTTGACTTCTACAGGAAAATGTAGATGAAGCAGTAAAGAAACTGAGAGATGGAGGAATTGAAGTGTTGGGATTAGTATGTCATGTCTCAAATGCACAACAGAGGAAGAATTTGATAGACAAGACCATTCAGGTATGATATGAATTGATGATTGGGAATGGTTTTTCAATGACAAGTCAATCAATGCTTACTACTTTTGTTTGTAATTTTTAAGAAATATGGGAAACTAGACGTGGTTGTGTCAAATGCCGCTGTCAATCCTTCAGTAGATGCAATATTAGAAACTAAAGCATCAGTCATTGACAAGCTGTGGGATATCAATGTCAAGGCCGCTATACTATTACTACAAGTAAGTTGTGTGGTGTGGAGCATACATACATTGACTATTAATTGTTCTAGTATTCACATATTTCCATATATATACTCCAAATTCTCGAATTCCTGATCATGTTCTGCTATTGCGCTCATCTGTTTATAGGATGCAGCTCCATACCTTAAGAAGGGTTCATCAGTTGTTCTGATTTCCTCAATTTCTGGTTACTCCCCACCAGCTTCAATGGGTATGTATGGGGTAACAAAAACTGCACTACTCGGACTTACCAAGGTACTAATATTGTTTAACTTGGCACATGAGTGAGTAACTAATCTATGGAGTAAATATATCATACCTATTACTGCTTTCTTCTTATTGTGTTATTTGGAAAGCCAGGCTCTTGCAGCTGAAATGAGTCCAGATACTCGTGTAAACTGTGTAGCACCGGGTTTTGTACCTACACATTTTACTGATTTCATCACAAGTAATGAACAAGTGGTAAGTTCTTATTAAATTAAATCTCTTGCGAATATTCGCTATTTACTTACTAACTAGTTGCTGATTGTGTTTAGAGGAGAGATATTGAGGGTAAGACATTACTCAATAGGCTTGGAACAACACAAGATATGGCCGCTGCTGTTGCTTATTTGGCTTCTGATGATGCTTCTTATGTAACTGGAGAAACTCTGGTTGTTGCTGGAGGAATGCCTTCCAGACTTTAACTTCTCTATTGCAGTGCCTCTCCTTCTGGTTTTAGCTCACTTGCATCAGCCTAGGAGGGACATGCTTATGATGTTATGCGATACCAAGGGGAAGCATGAATCAGACCAATAAGACACTGACTCTCTGCCTGTCGTTACACCGGAGTTTCATTACCTTATTCCTTACTTTTGTACAACTTCTTTATTTTAGCTCTATTCACCTTGAGAGCAAATTAGCTACAAGATGTTCAACTTTTATCTCAACTGATAGATAATAATAATCAACAGAAGTTTGAGATGAAAATTCTCTAGCATTATCAAGGTGAATAGCCTTAGAAGTTTGGAAAGTGTGCTCTTGTTTATATTATTTTTGCCAATAGTTTTGCAAACGTCAGGTTCGAAGATGCATCTATTAGGACCATAAATATCTAAGCATTGGCTTGTTCACATGTATCCTTATCAGTTCACCACTGTATCCAAATGATAAGTTTACAGTCTTACCCCAACCTTATAATAAGGAGGTTGTTTCTGATAGACCCTCGGGTCAAGTATAAGAAAATGTGAGAAATAAACTTTTCATTAATAGCTGGTGATAGTAGATATTAGGAATTAATGAAATAGTAATAGTATTACTTATACAATTATAAGAGAAGCTGAATCATTACACTGATATGGAAACTACTTATTCTACAGAGAATCCCACAGGCAAATGTGCATATGAAATGAAAGCTGAACAAAGATATGAACATATATAAACAACTTGATAGTTTTATATACATAATAAAGTAAGTAGCTGAAATCGCACCAGATAGAGATTAGCACAATACAACACGCGTAGCTGCTTAAGATATAGCACGCTTTTATCCTCCTCATTCTTCCGGATATCAGCTAAAACTTGGGAAGATAAACTTTAGACATCTACAATCTTCAGTGTTTCTCTGCTCATGTTCCCTATGGGGGATTATCAGGGGCATAACCGAGGCTATGCTGTCCTCACGTTGTCATCTGCTCAAATCTTTCGCCATGACTTATCAGAAATCAAAATTGAAACTATATGAGCAAACTTATACAGGGATCACATCAGCATTTTGACTGTCGTCACATGTCAAGATGAGACCTTCGATGTAAGTAGGGAGAAGACAGCGGGTCCATTGACAACCTGTTGAAACAGGGTCTACTGGTGGAACAATCATTAGGACGTTCTCATGGCGCCTTACAAGCCCCATTACACTTACGGTGCTTCCTTCTTTGATGTAACTGTCATTAGGAGCAACCATAAAGAATCAGCTAAGTCTCAGAAAGTTGTCACAAATTTATAATGAACGCACGTAAATATGATCTATCAAATTCGTGAAATTGCTGAGATAAACCCACAATCCACAACTTACCCTTCTTTGAGGCGCATTATGCGGTCATCACTTGAGAGGCTCCGATCAGCAAGCCAGCGCAGGAAGTTGGGAGACAACTCTTTGTTATTCTTTGTTACATCAATGACTGTAGTTGGCTTGACAAATGGGACAACTTTTGCTCCGTAACCTGCCTTCACTATAGCTCTTAATCCAGACTGGAAGTCCGAGATGTAGAAATCAGCCACATGTTTCTGTTATCAAAAGGTAAAAACAACCCATGAATTTCTGATAGGAGTTTTGGATGAAATATTTGGAGTTGGGGCCAATACAGAAACCCAGTTGGCAAGAAGCATCTATGTCTTGGGTGTTCAGACAGCATCAGAAGAATTTACTATCACTAATACTGCAGCAACACAAAGTCAACAACCATGCAAAAGCTAACCAGCTAAAGCCTTAGTCAGGAATTTAGCATATGATGAAGTTACTGATATTGAGCAAGTCCAGTTGTTAGCATATGATGTTGATCAGGAGGCCTGTTGACATTATACAAACTTGAGGGTGTTGGCATGTCATGTAAATTTGTTCAACCTTGAACAGTGATAACCCGTGGCAGGCCTTTTGACATTCTATGAACTTGCAAGGGTTAACATGTAGCACTAAGGAGTCATTTGGTAGGATATATTAGAAAAAATAATACATGCATTAGCTTTGCGTATTACTAATATCTTGTTTGGTACACTTTTTCAACCTCTCTATTTTGTATTATACTATGTATAACTAATGCATGACAACCATGATATTAGAATTTTTAGTGCCTGCATTAGCATGGTTAAAAGATACAATTGCCCCTCAAAACCTTTTACACATCCTTTCCACTGTATTTTGTAGGGGTATTTTTGTAAACAAACAACTTATATTTTAAAAATTATGCAATTCATGTTATTTTTAATACATCAAACCAAAAAAAGGTATAAGAAATAATATCAGCATTACTAATATACCCTACTCCACACTATTCTTATACACTCCACCAAACAGCTCCTGATTGTTCAACCTTGAACAGCAACAGTCTATGGGCTCCCCACATGCCCTGGCTCTCAATCTTTCAGTTCATCAAGTTGATATAACTTTATTCAAGTTCCTACATAATAAAACTATAATACTATGGCAGTCACTTGGAAGCATTACAAAACTTCTCATGGGGGATATACTGATACAAGGACCCAGCAAGTATATCTTTGCAACTGTGTTATAAAAGAATAATATGATACTTGTAATAAAACACCAACATGGTTAACACCAATTCAGTCTGCCAAATAAACCTATAAATGCAATCGTTAATATATGCAAAACTAACCTCTGAATGCCTGCGTCCCCATGAGAAGCAACGGTGGCTAGGATTTGCTGATTTTCCACCCCAACCTTTGTACTCGTCCAGTTCTGTTGAAGCATATACACATCTTGCTGTCCGCTGAAAAGAAGTTTCAAGTGGGATACTTCCACAAGTGACAACCTACACAAAACAATATATTATACCCTTCATATTGTTCTCGGAATTCAATGTAGAATTGGATATCTGACTACACCCTAATAGTATGCTATGAAAATTCAAAACAATCATTAATAACTGTGAAAAAAAAAATGTGAGCTAATCTCTGTAGAATTCTCCTTCAAAGGCTCTCAAATGTGAGAATATCTTTTTAATCAGAAAATGTGCAAGTAATTCTGTATAGTGTCCAGCCAAATATGCAGAACCCACCTCATATGCCAATTTCTGAACTTGAGAGTAATTTTTAAGGAGGAATATAAAATTCATTTTGGGTGATAGAAGTAGACATTCAATCGCACAGGTTAACCAATAACCACCATATTCTAAGTACTCTTGCAGTCTGAGAAGGATGATTACCATGGAACCTTAAAGATGGACTCCTGCAAACTGATTTATAACTGAGAGATTTCCAAGGGAGAGTCGACACAAGGTTTGATACTTGATAAATAATGGACTTGTCCCTCTACCCTTCTCCATTTAAATACCAAGATTTTAGTTCACCAACAGGATTCAAACTCGTGACGTACTCCTAACCGACACATCACATATTTTGCTCTTATCACCAAACAAAAGACCCTCAGCGGATACATAAATACAATTTAAACCCAGATTCATCGTTCTACTTTCTATTTAGGAGTGCTTAAGGTTCATGAACCTTTCAAACATACACCAGTAAAAGAATTTCCTTTTCAAGCGGTATTCCTGTAAAATGCTTAATAGCATGCAGTAGGGGTTTGCTAGAATGCTGGCAGGGACAGGAATTTAAGAAGGATCTGAAACAGATATGTTTCACCTGTTCCTTTATGCATTTCTCTATAATCGGAAAGGATAGAGATTGTTCTGAAGGCCAAAAATGTCGTATTTCTAGAATCAAGAACAATCTCATGGTCTGTTTTCTGGTGTAAAAGTAGGCAAATTATGGGTATGGAACAGTACATGGATTTTCTAGAAATGTTTGGAGGAAGGAAGTAGTGAGCATATTTGATGTAGCTTAGTATCTTTTGGTCTTTATAAAGTCCTGTACTTTTGTACCTTTACTTATAATACTTTTGCCATTTTCAAAAAAAAAAAAGGATACCAACCATGAAGATTTACTTTTCACCTTGATCTAAACTATCCTACTAAAATGGATCTTTTTATAAACTATGGTGTCCGGGTCAGTTTCTACACACCTCTACTAATTACAGAGTTGTCCTACTAAAGTATTTCACATTTAAAAGAGCCTTCAATCATAGCTCCCAGAGCTTAGTTCAAGTGGGAAAGGTTGAGAAACTTGTGACTTCAGTCACATGTTCGAGCCTTGCGTCATGCCAACTAAACCTGATATTTAAGAAGAGAAGGTAAGAGGGGGAAGCTCATTAACCCCGAGTTTCGAAGACTGCGGTTGGTCCCAGACGAATTTTATTGCACATCAAAAAAAAAAATCTAACCTTACATATATTTAAATACTCTTTCGTCACTAACTCAATGTATTTCAGTTTTCCTTAAATTTGAAAACTATTTAAAATATCTTACGACCAAAAATTGCATAAAATGCAGATTGGATGCCTAGCATTAGTGAGCAGTGTGGCTAGTAGATTACATCGAGTTTCCACACAGAGATGAACCATCCACTCTTCTACTGTGGCGGGTCTGCTTACTTTCTATTTTTGTTTCATTTATGTCAACAAGTTGTGTCCAAACTAGAACTTTGGATTATATCAGTGTACCGTGGGATTTATTTAGCTAGTTTACTCTATCTTATGGATTCTATCGGTATTTTAACTACGGTTTATTGCCTTGGCATGTCAATAAGCCAGGTTGGCTTGGCAAGGGTAGTGACCAGGTGCCTGTCACGGATCCCATAGGTTTGTGTCATGACACTATCCCCTCTGACATTCCTACAACAAATCTGCCCCATCAAGAACCTAGAAACTGTTTAGAGTATCTATACTTCTGCAACCACGGATAAAGTTATATGCTTTAACCCACACTTAAGCAGAATCTTGGTTACTTCTAACTAAACCAATATGAACATATATTTCTTTCCAACTCAAAATGAAAGAACAATAAAGATCCTCACATATAGAATCTCATTCCAGAACATAAATAAGCAATCTTTACTAATCTATACCTCCAAGGACAAGATGGTAAATCTCAAAACTAGCATTAGTTATGTCCCTGCTAAATCAACTACAATTAAGTTATCAACTACCACCTAATGACAAAACCATAACTAAAGACAAGAATTAGACACATCAACCTCACCAAATCATACTCAATACTCCTTGTTCTTTAATTTCAACTTTACACCTAACATGTTTAAGACCACACAAGATTAAAAGGACATTTCAATAAATGACCACGAGATTCAAAAATCATTTACTTTCTTAAACTCCGAGTCCAGTTAAAACCAGACAAACAAGAAAGCAAATTGAGAACTAATATAAGCAAAGCTAGAATATGGATGTGAAATTACCCCAGTGACCTTGACAAATTGTCCATCAATGGCACCTCTAAGCTCAGCATCAGGATATCTCTTCAGATAACCCAACAATCCTCGTTCTTTATACGCAAAATTCCACAGTAAAATCACCACCAATGGAGCTAAAACTCCAGCTACTGCAACAAGAATTACCGCCTTTTTCACCGCCACCATCAGAAAAGCACCCACTACTAAACCCATCAACACGACCACCAGAAACACCCACATTGCCACTTTTGAAACCTTAAAACCCAGCTTTATCTCATCATTTAAGCTCGTCACCGACGAACCATACACAACTTTCTTAAACGAAGCAGCCGGTTCAAGCTGACCCGACCGCCGACCAGTGTTTGAACTCAACGGACCGGAAGTAATCAGACCAGTAGGTTGAATCGGAGTCATAAGCTGACCGGAGAAAGACCCAGATGATTTCTTCGGCATTGAACCGGAGTTAGTGAGTTTATGCCCAACCGGACCGGAATTCGGACCGGATCTCACGGATCCACTGTTATGCTGTGAAGCAGATGATCCCCTTGACGAAGGTTTCAAAATTGGTGGTGGGCCCGGGTAGTCCCCAACACCGTACATTTTCCCAAGCTCACCGGACTTCTTGATATCACCGCCGGTGTACGGCACTGCACGGGAACCCATTGTGGGCTGACGTTCCTTGAGCTGTTCGGGTCGACCCGAGACTATCAACCCATTGCTTAGTTGGTGTGACCCGGTTCGAGAACCCATTTTTTAGAGAGAGAAAGTGTGTGTGTGTGTGTGTGTGTGTGTGTGAGAGTGTGAAGTTGCAGAAGCAGAGTGTTTTAGAGTGAGAGTGAAAATGGTGATGGAAATGAAGGTGATGGAAGTGTGAAAAGACGAAAAAGGACCTCAAGATTATGATAATGACGCTTCTGTCCCCTGTCTATTAATTTTCAGTACAACGTGAGCTGTCTTTCTACTCCTTTGTTGTGTCGCTGTATTACGCGCTCCAAGTTTTTATCTCCGAAAAAAATATTGTTAAATCGTGTTAATGTATGAATTTATAATCAAATTTTAATATAATTATCGAACATCAAATAAAAATTAAATTAAATTTATCACTACTACTACTATTACATTATTATGTTCTTCAATTAAATAAAGAATGCAATGAATGTAACGTTCATGACGCAAAAATAGAAGTAAAAAGGCAAATTTCAAAAATAAATATAGTTTGGTTCCATATTATAAATTACAGCGAAATTTTTATTATTATTTATAATTTGTAGTAAAATTTGGTTGTCGTGCTATTGTATTTAGTGTTGGTATTTTTGTTCGCTCAACGATACAATTAAGATAAAATATAGAAAAAAGCGAAGGAATATACATAAATACAAAAATATAAGAGATGATATTCATTTTCTCTAGTTTAGTTTTATTCATTTGCTTTATTGTATGAATTATTATCAACTTGTGTTATTTGTATTTATATTTTTATTTATTTAGTGTTTAAGATTGATATTGAGGTTCGATAAAGGATTACAAAGTAAGAATCGATCCTCAATAATAAAGTGAAAGTTCAAATAATCAACTGTGCTATTAAAATTCAACTATATTATAGCATCTATCTATGTTTCCAATTTAACTTTTTTCACTCACATAAGTTACTTTAAATTATGAATGAAGGGAACGGACCATCCTCCAATAATCCATATTCCATAGGCCTATTCCATATTGTTAAGCATTTTCTATTTACGTTGTTAATAGTATTATTATTTTTATTTTTTAAATGACGTTAGACAGCAGATCTTGATTTGACAGTTTACTCCATCAATTTTTTGGCTTTTTATGATAATTATAATTTAAATAATTAAATTTTATTTTTTTATTTCTCTTTTTATTTTATTTGTGTCGGTGGCAAATACTAAAACTATTGGGGATCTGTATGTCCTAGAATTATCATGTGAATAACTTGGGCCAAGGTCCCCCTACGTATTATTATTATTATTACTATTCAAAGTTTTTAATTAAAAAATATATAAATAGACACTTTTAGTAAATAATATGTTTAACTATTGGAATTTTGATTAGTTAGTAAAGTGCATAACATGGTACATCAAGTAATTTGTATTTACACAAAATTCAGAAAGAGTCTTTCTAAGAGATGTGTGTTATACAATCTATCTTAATGCAAGCATTAGGGACTACATTCAAGGCATGAACTCATAAAATTTTGATTAGTGAATAATTTCTTATATTTTAACGATGATATAATCAAACCTCTTTATAACAATATTATTTGTTTGAAATTATTTTAGCCGCTACAACAAAATATTATTCTAGAGAATAAATAATAAAACATAACATGAAAATCATTTACAAAGAAACTTGGCTGGAATAGTGAAATATTATTGTGAAATATTATTGTAAAATATAATTACTATAAAACAATCTTTAGTTACAATTGTGTTTTAATTAAGTTCTCATACTTTATATTACGTTCACTTTATTAATTCCATTCTAGCCTGAAAAAGAATTTATATCACCCTTATAAATTAGGTTTTTCTGTTAATATATTTTGATTATGTATTATATTTGTATTCATCAAGTTATAAATAAAGAAAATAAGGAGGAGAACCAACTATTTAGCATTTACATTAAATATTCAAGTATTGTATACGTCATTGGTCCTATCCATTGTAGAAATTATTCATAATAACGAACTGATAGAACCAAGTACATGTGTCTTACCCTTTCAAGGGAGGGAAAAAAAGATTCTATATATATATAGAGAGAGAGGGAGAGATAAGCAAATCCTATTTTTGGAAAATTCTATTTTGAGTGGATTTAAAATGAATTAGAATAAAGAAATAGGATTTTGGGAATAAGGAAGAAGTTGGAAAATAGATTTCATGCAAATTACACAATTTCCTTTTGGTATAAGTATTTGAGGCTAATAATCTACGAAGAAAGGACATCAAGATCGATTACGTGTCCAAGGACTTTTGTTCTTCTTGACATCTGTTATATACGTAATACGTCTATACACACATGTGGAGAAAAAAAAGTTTTATTAGACTATTATATAGAGTTAGAGTAAATATTTATCAATATATAATTACTACATATATAAATTCATATATCTTAATTTTTAAAAATAAATTCATTAAAGGTATCTAGATTATAAATTTAGATGGTACCAAATGAATGGAAGATATATAATTGATATTTGAACTTCTTGATTTGTTAAACTTAATAGTCACTTTCAAATCTTGTGTCCAAAAAGGGTGGTTGACCTTTTGTTGTCACAATTTAGACTCAAATTAATGAAACACATTCATTTTTTCTCCAAATTAATATGGGACAAAATGTTGCAATTATCACATCATACTAATTATATACCAACCTGATAATCTATAGGTCAAATGAAAATAATCTTGAATTTATCACCAGAAGTTATAATAAGGTGTATATTTCTTCATTTTAAATTAGAGATTTTAGATTCGTATTTTGAAAATGAATTCATCTTAATATAGTAATACCTCCAACAATAGTAATTGACATAATGAAAGTAAGTATGGATCGATCAAGTATTCAAAGTATAAAAAAAAAATATTAGTGACGATTAAAGACTATATATTGAGAAAAAAAGGGATTGTGATTTGTTTTCTAAGAGGTAAACTAAAAAATTATGATGATGTTTGATAATAAAACACTTCGAAAAGTTTCATACGATGAAAATGTTTCGTTGTGGTTGGAAAGAGAACAAATATAACTCTTATTAATATAGGGAATGAAGTGGAATATGTATGCGTGAATAAAAATGAGATATCATATGCAAATTCGAATTAACCGACCCCGAAAAATAGATATAAAAAACAAAATCTTAGATTTCGATCAATTTTACTTTTTTAATATTAAATTTGAGCTCTATATATATCCAATAGAATTTTTCTTTTAATTAATCTATAATATACATATTTTTTTTAAAAAAACTGAAAAAGAAATTCCACGTTCAAAGGACTCAAAAAATCTTTTCAAGTGACTATACACATGAAATAACTTGTTAATTTTTTCTACTTATTATTTATTAAAATTTGTAAATTTTTACGGGACATATTATTTATATCTTGGTAAGTATTTTATTTATTTTAATGTTTCTTAAAATAGCAAGGTTGTTATTTGACGTAGACATAAATTAATGCATTTGTTGACTAAACATGGGCAAGGTTTCTAATTTTAAACTTTAAAAATCGCACCAACCAAATCATTCTATTAAAATAACTTATAGCTAATCATATGCTTCAACACTATAACAATTTTAATAAAATACCAACAATCATAGGAATCAACATGAGTCGTGGTTGGAATAGTTTAAATTTTTTTTTATTCTTAATCAGAAATTTTAAACTAAAACTTATGGGAATAGAAAAATTATATTGGAAGTGACGTTGTTCTAAAAATTGAGCTCTAAATGTATAAATTTTAATTTAGTCAAATTTTAATGCGGATACCATATCTCGAATGAAGGGGAAAAAACTATAGTAGGGAAACTTGAGCTGCAGGAATATTATACAAACACCTAACTTTAGGCTTAAGAAAGCTATTTTTGTACGCTATGTTTGGTACGAAGTATTTTATTATAGACAATTGATAATTGTTAGCTACTGGCAATTGTCAATTAGCTTTTTTGTTTTAAATGACCTTACAGCAATATTGGATCTAATAAATTAACTAATATTGGTAAAGGTTTTAACACTCTTTATTAATAGGGAAAATTGTATATAATAACAAACTGTTAATTCAAATTAAATGCTATAACCATAGTTTGATTTTATTATATCTCATAGCAAACTGTTGCTATTTCGCCTCTCTCCCTGGTGAATCTTGTTCGCCACTCTCGTTCACGCTGGGCAGCCTCGCTCGCCTCTCTCGCTTTTGTACAAACACAAATGTATAAAATGTGTTTGTGTTTGTATAAAGCGAGAGAAAATTGTATATATACATATATTTTCGTTTCCCTCTCTCCCCTCTCCCAGCTCTAACTCGCCTCTCTCACTCTATACAAACACAAATGTATACATTGCATTTGTGTTTGTATAAAGCGAGAGAAAATTGTATATACAAATACAAATACAAATGCATATATTTTCGTCCTATACACTTATGATTATACAAATACGATCTTCCCCTGCCTAGTTTTCTTTTGTCTTTCTCTCTTTCTCGCTTTATACAAACACAGATTATACAATTGATTCTTTTGTATATGTATACCGAAACAAATTATACAATTGCTTTTTTTGTATATATGTATAGCAAAATAGTCATAGCAAACATAAAGTTTGTTATGGAGCGCAATTATGCAAACTATAGCTATAACATACAAATATGATTTTCGTGTTTCTTAAATGTGAAAGTTGCTCTTATTAATATACATATTTATTGTCACTAAAAGTTATTTTTGTTATAGTAAATTCTATGTGATAAAATATATTAATATTTTATACATGATTTTCGACAAAGAAAATTTGTATGAAGTCTTTACTGTCACGGACCTAGAATTTTTGCTAAAGCTCCGTGCGACACTTGACAACTTACTCACTATTCTTTCAAGATCTCATAAGCTCAAGTAAGCCTTTAAGATTAAGATCGCTAAGAGAATACAAAGAAAGACTTAGAAAGAACAAGAGTGCTTTTGGAAGAAGGCTTTGTATTAAGCTTGGAAGATTGCTTACAAGTTGTTGGATGCCTTACAAATGAATGCCCCATCTATTTATACTACAACATAGGGGCTAAAGTGCAAATAAAATTTACTTTACGCGTCCCTCTAATAATTAAACTTTGGTCCCTTTCTAGAATTCTCTACATATTCTAGGATTTTCCAAAGCTTTCTAAGAAAATATCTAAGGTATTCTAGAGTCTTCCAAGAAAAGACCTAGGAATTTCTAAAGCCTTCTTAGAAATTCTCTAAGGAGTTCTAGAGTCTTCCACTAACCTCCCCACAACTCTAGATTATTCTCCCTTATTCCGGTGTCGAATTTGAACTGTGAAGTGGCGGGACGTGACACTCTCTCCCCCACATATTGATGCGATGACCGCGTCGCATCGCCGCTGCATAAGCATCCGAGTCTCGTGCATGCGCGACCAATAGTCCATTGAATCTATCAAGGCCCTCGTGCAACTCTTTTAGTTGCTTCATGATCTCTTTCAGCTCGGTCTTATGATCTGCCTCCTTTTTGTGAGGCACACGCCTTGGCGGCTTCATCGACATCACGACGTTGTTCTCTTCCAGAACCTTCTTCATGCAAGGTGGCAAAGACCTTTTTGCACCATTGTCTTCTTTCAAACTTGCAATGGTGTCTATAAACGCTGACTCCTTATTTTTAGGGCCTCTTACGAGTTGCATGGCTGTTAGACGGACTTATTCTTCCATCTTTGGTACTTTAACCAGGGCATCATACATGATCCTCCTTGTTTTATAACTAGAAGTCGTTGGAGGTAAAGGTCGATCACCGTGTGGCACTCTTAGAAGAACTTCTACCCTAGAATGATGTCAAAGAGATCTACAAGAGTGACAGTGAAGTTGGTCTTACCTTGCCACTCGCCTAGTGTGATACTTACTCCATGCGCAACTCCACACACGGGAGTCGGTGGTGCATTGACTGTCCTTAGTTGGGCGTTACTTGGACTCTAACTCAGCCCCAACCTTATCGATGTCGTCTTGGTCATTATATTGACCTTTGCACCTGTGTCGACCATAGCACGAGCGGGTTTTCCATTAATCGTGATGTCGACATACTGCGCGCCATATTCTTTTGGCTTTCCTGGTTGCTTCTTGATAGATCCGCATAGTTCTATCAAACCCAATTGCATCGTCTGTACGCCTTGTTTTTGCTTTTGTGTGTTCTTCTTCTTCCGCTCTTGCAGGATAGCACCAAGGCTCTTCAGTTCAGGGCACCTTGCATAGCCATGCGGCCCATCTCATATGTAGCAACCACTTCTTTTAACAGTTTCTGCCTTTCTCTCTGTGTCACCATGACGTCCAGACTTCTTGCCATCGGACCTATGGGCATCATGATTCTTGGGATGTGGCCGCTGCTCCTTGACTTTGCCACGATCTCCCCCACCATGGTCATGACTACCTCTCATCTCCTCTCCTCTGGCTCTGTCGGGATTTTCGTGCCTAAAGTCTGTCAAAGCTTCAGCCTGCGTGATAGCTTCATCGATAACCTGACCTGTCGGCGTTCCAACTCCGTTCTGGCCCAATTTTGCAACCCATTCATGAAGTGGAGCAACATATCATCATCTGTGAGGTTAGGAATTTGAAGCGTGAGTTTGGTGAACTTCTTCACGTATGCCTGAATGCTGCATGTCTGCTTCAACTCCCTAAACTTGCACTTCGCCTCATAGATGACGTTGTTAGGGAAGAACGCCTTCTAGAACTCCACTTGGAATTTCTCCCAAGTGTCGATGGTGAAAGTCCCTTCCATATTTCCGACTATTTACGCCTCCACCATAGCATGGCCATTTCTGAAAGATAAAACACAATGGTGTTGATCTTACTCTCGTCGCTCTTGAGCCTGTTGCACTTGAAGTAATTCTCCAAATGTCGTAAGAAGTTCTCCACCTCTTGCACGTCACGGACGCCTTTGAACATAAGTGGCTTGGAAGTCTCGACCTTGGCCTCCCTATCTCGGTCAAGCCACGATGATCCTCCAACTTTCACGCCCTCCTTGAGTGTTTTCATCTCGGTCTTCATGGTCTCAATCGTGCTCAACGCCTCCATGAGCAGACACTCCAAGAAAGTGATAGCCTTCTTCATCTCGAACTCCACACGATGGCGTCCTTCCAACTCCTTGCGGATGTTGTCAGTCTTCTCAAGGGTGAAGTCCTCGAGGGTCTTGAACTTGCCATCGGCCACATTCAAACGCCTGCCTAATATCTCCACGGCATGTCTCGCCGTTTCAACCCTCGTGATCCACTCCTCTCCGGCGGTGACGTTAATGGCCTTCTCTCCAAGTTCATCGTCACTTGCTTCGGTGGTCGAAGGTGGGTGAGATCTTAGCATCTCGCTTGGTGTGGGGTCGAGAAGCATTTCCTCATTACTCTTTTTGTGCTTCTTTCCCTTGTGAGTTTTCTTTCCGCCATCCGGACGGACGTTGGTGGTACTAACGGCGTTCACATCTCCTTAGTTGGTCATTCCCTTAGTGCAAATCTCGCTCTGATACCACGTTGTCACGGATGTAGAATTTTCGCTAAAGCTCCGTGCAGCACTTGATAACTTACTCACTATTCTTTCAAGATCTCGTAAGCTCAAGTAAGCCTTTAAGATTAAGATCGCTAAGAGAATGCAAAGAAAAACTTAGAAAGAACAAGAGTGCTTTTGGAAGAAGGCTTTGTATTAAGCTTGGAAGATTGCTTACAAGTTGTTGGATGTCTTACAAATGAATGCCCCATCTATTTATACTACAACCTAGGGGCTAAAGTGTAAGTAAAATTTACTTTACACGTCCCTCTAATAATTACACTTTGGTCCCTTTCTAGAATTCTCTACATTTCTAGGATTTTCCAAAGCTTTCCAAAAAAATATCTAAGGTATTCTAGAGTCTTCCAAGGAAAGACCTAAGAATTTCTAAAGCCTTCTTGGAAATTCTCTAAGGAGTTCTAGAGTCTTCCACTAACCTCCCCACAACTCTAGATTCTTCTCCCTTATTCTTGTGCCGAATTTGAACTGTGAAGTGGCGGAACGTGAAATTACGCTTTCTAGCTAGATCCGTCCATGTTGGTAATTAGGCATGACAAAATGACTTTCTAGCTAGAAACTCTTAACGAAATATTTAACCTCTTAGAGGTCGTTTGGTACAAAGATTAATAATACAATGATTAGTAACTCAAGAATTAGTAACGCAGGGATTAGCAGTGCAGGAATTAGTAATGCAAAGTTTATTTTTATCAAGTGTTTGGTTCATTATTTCCACCTCATCTTGTGTTTGGATTAAAACTCTATAAAAAACTTATTTTCAATTATACTCTTTATTATTATTATTATGTAATTGAGTCAAGGTAGATAATTAATTATCGGACAATATTAGTTTTTTTGACCTTTTAACTAGCTAGGAGAAGAACAATTTTGTTGACATGTTTGTTATTTTTTCACTTGAATTATTTGAGGATAAATAATTGTCATCTTAATAAATTGATCACTCACAGAATGTCAATTTTCAATTTTAAAAAGATAAATCATCTACTTTTAAACCGAAAAGACGGTAAACAATAGTAAAATTGAGTAAACTATCTACATTTACACATAAAAATGGCAAGTTATAGTTTTAATATGTATACAATTTTATAAATTGTTCAAAATACAAATAATTAGAAAATCACACACACACATTTGCCTCTTTAATTAGTAAATCACATTTCAAATATTATATTGATTTCTATTGGAATTATTTAGTAACAAACAACTCTCTCTAAATAATTTGTAAGATAATTTATTTAAACAAATTTACAAGTACAAATATAAAACATAAAATCAAGAAAAAAATAAAATGATTTGAGGGATATTTTTGTCTTTACATAGACTTTTACATGGTATTAATTTCTATGTATTACTAATACCTCCAAAGAAAAGGTATTAATACATCTTCTAATAACATGCACCATGCAGGGTGTATAACTACTCCACAGATTAGTTATACATAGGCCTGAATTCTTACCAAACATGGTACTAAATAATACTATACATAATACATGGACTATTTCTCATAATATACTCTCTTCCAAACAACCCCTTACTTTATTAGTCAGTTGATAATAATTCATTTGGGATCGTTTGGTTGGGAACTAGTTATCCCAAGATTAACTATCCTGGGGTTAGTTATCCTGGGATAACTTATCCCACCATGTATATATATGAGATAACTTATCCCATCATTGTGCTATATATGGTGGGATAAGTTATCACAAACAAGACATCTAAATTTTATCCCAAGACTATTTTTTTATCCCAGGACTATTTATGTTTATCCCTCACACCAAACGAGTATAAACTTCTATTTATTATTTATTAACACGAGCATCTACGAACGATGAAAATTGATAGATGTCTAATTTTCAAATCATTTGAGGTGTTTTGTCAACAAAATTAAGTACAAGGAGGAATATTGTGATTTCAAAATTCAAACTAGTGGGACTCTTTCATCCATTTCCTGTTAGAAGAAGATAAATTTGGTATTGCCAATTAAATTTTGTAAATAGTTTGCTGCATTTGAAAAAAAACACATAAATTAGTTATGCTTGATATACGTAAATGTCTCTTTTAGGTTATCACATAGATATTTTACTTATTTCTAAAACTTTTGCCAATATAGCCTTTGGAACAGAAAAAATATTAGATTGTCGTTTAAGACTATACAATTTTAGAGTGTGGCCTAACGTTTTTCATTATTTTTTATATAACTTTTTCACTAGTGTATTTTTCTTCTTCAAACCAACTTTGAAATGATTTACATGAGCCTAATGTTTATCAGAAACAATCTCATTATCTTCACAAGTTAGGAACACTACAACAAATGTGATATTTAGCTACGAAATTATTAGGTACGATACTAAATTCGTCACTAATTATTCACTTTTTATGACAACAATTATATTTCGTGTTTAAATGTATGAGCAAAATACTTTTAGTAACGAAACATACAATTTCGTAGCAAAGTTTTGTCCATTTAAGTTTCCCACCCAAAAAAAGATTGGCGCCATTTATTAAGAACTATTAGTGACGCATTTTAAGTTATCAACGACAACTTATTTTGTCACTAATAATGCATTCAATTTGTGACAAATTATTATTTGTCTTAGATGAGTTATAATTTTGGACACGAAGAAATTTTTTCACTAAAGATAAGTTATTGCAATAGCGACAAATTAGAATTTGTAGTCAAATGTTGTAAGCTTTAGCCACAAAATTTATATTTAATTGTTATCTAAATTTTTGTCACTAATAGTACAATCAATTAGTGACAAACATTTTCTTGTCTCTAATCATCTTATGATTTAGTGACAACATACTTTTGTCACATAATATGCAATATTTAAAAAGAAAAAATTTAAAATTTGCAGCTGAATAATTTTATTATTTTCTAATTTTTTTTAGCTAAATATAAAATAATATTTTATTAGGCTTATTATTTACAATTGCAAATAGCAACTGACGAATATTTCTATAAAGCGTTCTGTATAGATAACAACAAAAGAAAACTATAGAATGATATAACGATATAATGATAACGTCAAACTATACCTTAAGAAAATTCAAGTGCCGATGCTAACATAAAATCTAATGTGAGTGGGGATTGTGATATCACAGAGAGCAATTATACAAAAGATAACATCGACGGTAAGTTTATTTTGCAAATTTTTTAAATATTTTATGGATATTTAATTAACTAATTTCTGTAATGACTAAAAATAAGTTTAATTGTGGAGGTCTCAAGAACCCCAACTATTTAATTTTAATAAAAGTAGGGACAAGGGTTTGAAAAATACCCCAACTTTGGTCGAATTTGCTGTTGCGATACTAAACTTTCATGAGGACCTATTACCTCCCTAGACTATTTAATACCGTATTTTAAACATATATATTTGCCCACATGAACATAAAAAATAATGCAAAATTATAAATAGTAATGTGTCCACGTGGGCACATATATACCTTTAAAATACACTATTAAATAGTTCAGGGGGTAAAAAATACATTATTAAATAGTCTAGGGAGATAATAGGTCCTCATGAAAGTTTAGTATCGCAACAGCAAATTCGACCAAAGTTGGGGTATTTTCAGACCCTTATCCCATAAAATTATGATGTTTGAATTTAGATGCATATCTAAATATTAAGATGTGTATTTAGATTAAGATGTATAAATCTAAATATGCATCTCAAAATTGAGATGTTTTAAAATTTGAATACTAAATAATTATGATTATTATAAATATATTAGTATGTAAAATTTATCTTTATTTAAAATGCTAATAAAAAATTTATTAAAATGTGAAATTAATCTAATACTATATCAATAATGTTTTTTTAAAAATAAATAAATTAATGGCAGTTAGTAGTGATGATGCCTAGTTGTGGTGGTTGTGGGTGTGGATACCCTGTTTTACCAAAGATATTTTAAATTAATTAATTAATTCTTTTTTCTTTTAACTTAATCAAGTTTCTTGAATTTCAAACAAAGTGAAATAACTATTTAAATATGTCAAAACTATTTTTAT